>OZ007529.1:239082-325709 GCA_963931895.1 Eupithecia pulchellata | reverse complement strand
ACTTGAGGATTTGAGACATGAGGGTGAATTTTGGCAATTCAATAAAAACTTTTTAATAAGTCTGTTTTGAAAATAATTGGGTTCAATAATTGGACAATACATATATTTTGTAAATATTTGGATAATAGCTGCAGTAAATAGATAAACGCAGGGTATGGTCTTTATTATTATAATTAATATCGTATGTTAAGTTCAAAAAACAACAAAATTTTCCATTTTTCACAGACAAAAAGTTGAATACAAAATTCAGAAAACATAATTGACAGTCATCAATGTACACTGCAGCGTTGTTTTTAATCAAAGCCGGACCGGACCTGGATGCAGTTATGCATAGTTAGTCCAAGCGCCATTTTCAGTTTTTTGAGAAATGACATAAACGCGTTTTTATTTGCAGAAGATTTGTATCTGTATTGTCTGAAAGTAAATCTATGTCCATCGAAACTTCTATTTCTAATTTAACATTCTACATAAAAAAAAATATAAAATAAGTATATATTTTGGAAGATATAGCTAAAAATGCACTTGGACTCTCGAAAAATATGATGTTTTCATTTTACAAAATGAGTCCAAGCGACATTTATGTCGTTTGGACTCCTGATGCGTAATTCAATTCGAAAGAATAGATTGTTGATAGCACGTGTAAATAGAAAAAAACCTAAGATACCCATTATTTACTCAGCATTTAAATAGAGGGGATGATATAGAGGATTTTGAAATATAAATAAAAACTATACAAATGGCACAAGCAATATATTATGTAATGTCTAAAAAAAATGTAATGTATCAATCAGCTTTCTTAAACAGATGGACAGACACCAACCTCAAAACATGTCGTATAAGATGGACTATTATACAAAATCTACTCTTCTTCGACATGTTCTGGATCAAAATCTAAATGACCATTAAACCCTTCAATATCATCATCAATCGTGCCGTCTGAAATTAAATTTCTGTAAAATGACATCGCATCGTTGGGGATGTATGGGAACAGTGATTTTAAATCTTTTAGTTTTTTTTCTGAAACAGGCTTTCCATTAGGCCAAAGCGGTATAACCAAGTCTTTAAAACATGTTTGTCCTTTTTTACCTTTTTTCCTTTCTACATCAATTTTTAAACTTTCTTCCTCTTCATCTACAGTTGTCTTGAAATTTATTTTAAATGGATGATCTTTTGTTACTTTTATTTGCCTTATTTTCAACCAATTGACCTTCTCGCCCATGTTATCTATTTTTCTATTGACAATAGCTTCATCCATTTTTCAGTGCTGATAAAATCCGTTTTCTCCATTTTTACGGCGCGACGGGAAGAGGAAGGAATCAGTAGTTAACTTCAATTATTGTTATGCATCAGTAGTCTATGCGACAAATGTGTGATATTATTGGTTTGCGTTAGGAATCAAACTAATGTTTATTGTTTTGCAAAACTAGTCCAAGTAACAAAATACTGTCGCGTGGACTACTGATGCATAACACTACGTCGTTTGGGCTTGTAATGTATAAATGGAAATGTGTTTTTCTATTACGTAATTTGGTTATTAGTGTTAAATTGGTTTATGGGCTAGTTTTGCGTATCAAAATATATCGTTTGCTTTAGAAGGCGCTTGGACTGGGTATCAAAAAATACCACTTAGAGTGAAGCTAGCTGCAAGAGTGTTTTTCCTATGGCTAAATTATGCCCTAGTTATTACGAAAATGCAAAAAAATCCAAAAATGAAATTTGGCGCTTGGACTAATTATGCATAACTGTATCCACCTATAGTCAATATAAACAACACGGTTATGTTGGTTTACGGTAATTGTGTGAAAATTAATGAGTTTCTGAGGGCAGAAATTAATAGTTAAGGGATTCAGAACTAGTTTAATTTATGTTTGGGAACTCTGTGTTCCTTTGTGTGTTTTTTCGACACCGCACCGCATGATATCAAATTGGCAGTTTTATCACTCGAGGGCTGCCGACAAGCTGATTTAATACATGTCAAGGGTAGAAATTGAAGTGTAGAGAAATCAATAACGAATTATTTCTTTTTTATAATAATTATCTGTATGAAATTTGACTTGTCAAAGTGCTTATTTTGTAAGCCTAAAGAAATAAAGTTATTGAATCTGAATCTTGAATCTGATGAGCTACGCCACTGTTTAGTTTGCTCAGGGCACCAGTGTGACATAATTGGTAAGAAAATTATATAAATGCGTTGTAAGTAAGACAAGCATCATGGCAGTAGTTCGATTAGACAACGAAACGGAAAAATAAAGGAAATAAAACATAATTGTACAAAGGGGCTTCCGTTTCTTGGCACAAAAGCGTCAGTAGATGACGTTCAATTTGGGCGAGGCAGGCGTGTGATTGGTTTTCGATTTCCAAAAAGTTTCGTGAGCACACTTTCCGGACTTGAACATAAAGCACAATTAGCTTCCTCAAATTCCTGTGTCTGTCACCAGACCGGTGCTGTATATCAGACATGTTATAGTAGGCTTTACATTTCTTTGAATTTGTTGCCATATTTTTTTCCGATCGGAACAAAAAAGTACCGCAGCGATCAGTTTCAGTTTCAGTTTATTTATTCAAAAACAATTTACATTGTGTATGAACGAACATAATTAAAATTAAATCTTATTGTACGTTCACATGCGCGCCGTGCAGCCCGGCGGGCTGCCTGGCGGGCTGCCTGCCGGGCTGCGCGGCATGCAGCCCGTCCCGGGCCGGCGACAATTCAAGCTGTTCACATGCGCGCCGTGCAGCCCGGCGGGCTGCCTGGCAGGCTGCCTGGCGGGCTGCGCGGCAGTGTTGTTCCGAGTAAAATTTAGGGTGGCCGTATCTTAACCAAAAAATTGCCGTATTTAGGTCAAAATTTAAAAAACGGGCCGTATATTCAAGTTTTTATATTTTTTTTACAAATAACGCTAATTTGCCTCTATAAAATCCTGCAAATTACTAAAAACGACGGATTACAGCGTAAAGGAAGAAAACATTTAAAAAAATAACATAAATTCACATAACACACAACAAAACGTACCATGTGCCATGGATTATTGGCAAGAGAAGCGATTCATCATTGTTTCCTATACTTATGTTTGCTTAGTAGTTAATGATCTGTTTTTTTTTTTGTTTACTATCTCTCATTTTTACAATTCAGCCAATATAACTTTAAACTAATTAACTGAAAATTGAAGCAATAATTGTGGAAATAAGTTCAAAGTCTACAAATGAATGGGCCGTCGTCGTAAGATAAGTGTTGTAACTAGAAACAATACTTTAATTACACATCCTAGAACAATACAACATCCTAAGTGTCAAAATTAAAACACTAGTAAGGTACATACGTGCCGTCTCATTTTATCAGGTTACTTTATGACTACCTGCCTACAGTGGAAACCCTTTGCAAGAAAGAAGCCAGTTAAGAAAGAAGCGGTTGCGGTTTTTATTAAATTTACTGCCAAAAAATTCTTTCCATATTTGATGATGGGGTAGAGAAAAAATGTGATATACAAACGAAGTTACCATTCCGAACAAATGTGTCCCGTCATCACCTTTTATATGTGCCACATCCGCCCAGAAAATCACAGGATCATCTTGAAACTCATTAATTTCTTTAAAAAAAAGCTTTTGCAAATAGAATCTATATCTTTTTATATACTATTTTTATTACAGAGTAACACAGACCAGCCGGGGAATCCCCATTGTCAGTCACACAATTCGTTCAAAAGTGCATATTGTAAAAAAAGAGCCGTGTTACCATTACCACAAATCATATTTAATTGTAAACTTCAAATTAATCAAAAAATCGGTAGACATTCGTCCCAAATCTGTATTTCGGTAAACGAGTGTCAATATCGGTAAATCTACCGAAAAATCGGTAGGTTTTGGAACGCTGGACTGACTGCCCGCGCCGCGCGCCGCGCGCCGCCGCGCGCGTGTGAACAGTGACCGGGCGCCCGCACATTCATCCTTTGAACTTTGCCAAAAAACCGACACTCGCACGGTTCGCGGCATTCACGTTCACGGGCGCGTTTACGGGCTCGGGCGTACTGTTCACACGCGCGTGAACGTGAACGTGCACGTTGAATGTCGAGTTGAACGCGCGCATGTGAACATAGCATTAGAAGTAAGTACATTGACATAATCTATCTAGTTGCCGAATTTTACTAAGATTCTGTCAGCAATGCTAAGTCAGAAAAACAACTTCAATTGTTTTTCAGATAAGCACACCGATTTTTATCTATACTAATATTATAAAGAGGAAAGATTTGATTGTTTGTTTGTTTGAATAGGCTCCGAAACTACTGGACCGATTTGAAAAATTCTTTCACCATTAGAATCCTGAACTTTCCGTGATGAACATAGGCTATATAATATTTTCAAAAAAGTTAGGGATCCGCATGAAAAAATTCAATAATTGAACCGTGCGCTGTATATTCAAACTCTTTTTCTATTATGGCGCGTCAGAATAGAAAAGGAGGTTTAATATATACGCACGGTGCTTGCTTTTTCTCTACGGCCAGTGTCAGTTATGGAATGTCGAGTCAATGTCAAAAATCCAAATGCTGTTAAAAAAAGTAACGGATCCGTATGAAAACTGTGAAACCCATCGTGTTAGTGTGTATAATTTCTGAAATTTTTGTTTAATACCCGTGCGAAGCCGGGGCGGGCCGCTAGTTTTTATATAATTTATTTTTTTTTTTATTATTTTTTTTTTTTGGGTTGGCAACCCTACTAGTAACAGCTGATCGCAAATGTTTCCTACGAATTTAATATAAAATAATTGTTTTTACGTAGTTCTAAAGAGCCCTTTCCGATTTCATCGCATATTTTTATCATAAAACAACTGTCTAAATAGTTAATAAGCGGATAAGTCGTGTTATTTGTGCGTTTTTGGCCAACGTAAAATCGTCGTTTTCCGTTACAAGTTTTTTTGCTAGCGTTTTGTGTTTTGAGGTGTTTTGTGCTTACAAGTGCCCTTTTCTCTTGTGAAGGAATACTATTTCCAACAAAGTTAACATCCATAAAGTCACGTAAGTCCATACAATCCCTTTCAAGACATAACCTAGACATTGAACATTCTGCCTTTCAGTACCTTGTTTATTTGAGTATTTACAAGACCCACTCCACTCATCTATAATGTTGACTCGTAAAGCCGACAAGATGAACCAGGTTTTACTGGAATTAAAGTCCGCTAAGAGGCAGATTGGTCAATTAGAAGCAGAATTAGTTGAGAATGAAAATATTCTCTTAGAAGCTTTAGATAATAATAAAAAGATTAAAAATGAAATGTCTGCGTTGCATTCTCAGTATGCTTCTATTACTGAGGAACGGGATAGGCTTCAGTTATTAGTAGATAGGCTCGATCAAACATGTGGCATTGAGTTTGAGTCCGTCCTGCAAAGAACTTCGGTGCTGGAGAAACAACTGTGTGACGCCCACCAACACATCACCCAGCTGGAGAAAGCGGCCGACATCTCTGCCACCGCGAAAACACAAAGTTTATTTGATGAGTTGATATCCGCTGAATCAAACTCTGGCCAAGTTTCTGTTGCGGGCTGCAACTTACACACTATGCAAACAACAATTGACCTGACTAAAGATGACTCTGTGTGTAATGTGGAGGCCCGCAGCAGAAACTATAAACGCAATATTAGCAAAGCTAAGTTAAAAAAATATGTGAAAATAAATAAATTTGTAGAGAAAACTCAAAAATTATTAAAAAACCAAAAAAATGTAGTAACAAAACTCAAATGTAAAAGAAAAGTTTTAGATAAATTAGAGCTCTATTCAATGAAGCTAAATTATAATCAGGCCCAATATGAGGCTGAAATGCTGGACCTGAGAGGTAAACTTGACCAGGCCGAGCACTCCCTGGAGCACTATGTCAGTCTTTATGAACGTACTACTGAGCAGACAAGGGAACTCAATCTGGCCATGGATGCACTGCTCAGGAGCCAGGTGAGTCTGGAGGGCAGGGTTCTGGAGGGCTGCGGCTGCTGTAACCCAGGCCCAGTCTGTGACCACTCAGGTCCGGACAGCACTGTGTCAGCCACATCCCATCTGGATCTCAGCACTTCATACTCAGGTATACAAACAATTATGTACTGCGATGAAATTGGAAAAAATATGGGGTAAGTTTTTAAATATGAGTATGGAACATCCTCTAGTAAATAATTGTTTTCCAAATTCTAACCTGCATAATATTATGCAAATAATTGATAATTTAACCTTCAAAAGTAACACTAATCTGATAATTTGCCTTGGAAATAGGGGTAATGTGAACAAATCTGACCTAATCAGGTATATGGACAAATTGTGCTCTTTAAACTTAAAAGAAATTGTGATGTTCACATTCCCTTACAGCGACAGCTTGCCACAATCAGAAAACAACCTTAGATATAAGCTAAATATGATGTTGCACACTATTTCAAGCAACAATAATAATGTACATGTGATTGACACTAACAATATTGTTAGTAAAAAATATTATTTGACTCAAGGTAATTATTACCTTTCCAATTATTATAAAAGACAGATAGCAATTTCGCTATCCTATTATTTTAAAACAACAGCCAAAAACTTGGCTATAAAAAATGCTTCTTTTGAGCATTCTTTTAAATTGACAAACAATACCTTGGAAGTTATTCCAAGTCATTTAAATTAGAAATAACGACAATAGAGGAAGTCTCTAGCCCTATAAAGTCAAATATTATTAATCACAAGAAAAAACAACAAAAACAAAATTGTAAAATAAATGCAAAGTTTACCAACTTGGTGCACCAAAATATTCAAGGTTTGAGAAGTAAATTATTAGAATTAGAATTATACATGAACTCATTTGATATTGACATCATCTGCTTAACAGAACACTGGCTGAAAAGCTATGAGATCATGTTTAACTTTAGTAACCATCAGGTTGGTAGTTCTTTTTGCAGATCACATGCTATTCGTGGAGGCTCTTTAATATTACTAAATAAACTTATAAAATTTAAAGAACGTAAAGACATAGTTTGTTTATCGATTGAAAGCCACATTGAAGTAGCATGTGTTGAGTTGGAGCAAACTATTGTAGTAAGCGTATACACCCCACCATCAGCCTCTTTTGAAATATTTGAAAAAATTATGGATGACATCTTATTTAAAATATCAAAATCAAACAAAAATCTCATAGTATGTGGAGACTTTAATATTAATCTTTTAGAAGTGTACTCCTTAAGTAGTAGATTAATTAACTTATTTAACTCTTATAATCTAAAGCCACTATTTTTGGAACCCACTAGAATAACTGAAACTTCAGCAAAATGTATAGATAATATGTTTGTTTGCTTAAATGATAAAATTGTTAGTAAAAATATAATAAGTAACTTAAAATCAGACCACTTAGGTCAAATAATCAAATTACAAATTAAAGTTAAAAATAATAATGTAAAAAAAAAAATAACATACATACCTGTGACCACCAGTCGATTTGAGCGGTTGAAATTGGATTGGGATTCTAAACCACCACCTTGTTACTCATATAACAACCCTAATGAGTCATATTGCAGTTTTTTTAACAAATTCACCACTGCATTCAATTCAATATTCACACCCAAGTCGATTGTGGTCTCAGAAAAACTCAACTTTAGTGAGTGGGCAACAGTAGGTATACATAAGAGTAGGCAAACTTTGTATGAACTGTATAATGAAAAACAATACAATTTTAGTCTTGAGTTCAAAGAAAAAGTAAAAAACTACTCAAAAATTGTTCAGAAAAGTTTGTCAAATGGCAAAATCAAATTATATAAGCTCGAAAATCAGAAATAGTGAAAATGTAATAAAATCGACATGGAAAATAATAAATAGTGAGACTGGAAAGGTCAGTACTTACGATAATGATTATAACTTAAAGATTAATGATTGCTCAGTCCAAAATGACGTTGACGTAGCCCAAGCATTTGAAAACTTTTTTACTGACATTCCAATTTCTACTACAAAGTGCTTAAACTCATCTCAAGTTATCGCTGAGTCTTTGCTTATAGAAAATGTACCCAAATGCAAAAATAAATTTAATTTCAATCATGTCAATGAAACTGATATTAAAAAAGCTTTTAATCTATTGAATGTAAAAAAAACTGCAGATCTCTGGGGCGTTTCTGTTAGACTTATTAAACCATTGATTGATACACTTGCACCAGATCTAGCTTTTATATTCAATGAATCTATTGACTGTGGTGTATTTCCTGATCTAATGAAGCATAGTAAAATAATTCCATTGTTTAAATCAGGTAGTAGGTCTGACCCCACTAACTTTAGACCAATATCAGTTTTGCCAACGTTCAGCAAAGTTTTTGAAAAACTTATTTTACATCAATTGCTAAGGCATTTCGATGGCAATGACCTGCTTCACTGTAAGCAATTTGGGTTTACTCGCGGCAGGTCTACCACTGATGCTGGTGTAGAGTTGGTATCGCATATTTTTGATGCTTGGGAGAAGTCGCAAGATGCTTTAGGCGTTTTTTGCGACTTGTCAAAAGCATTTGATTGTGTACACCATGTAACATTAATCAGGAAACTACATCATTATGGAATAAAAGACAACTCTTTGGATCTTCTTACTTCATACTTGTGTGACAGGATACAAAGAGTTGACATTAATGGGGAACGTTCTTCGGGATCTGTAGTTACAATGGGTGTACCGCAGGGGTCTATCCTCGGTCCTTTCCTATTTCTTGTTTATATTAACGACCTCCCTCATCTCGTTAAGAATAATCACGAGATTGTATTGTTTGCTGATGATACTTCACTAATTTTTAAAATGAAACGTCATAACACAAATTTCAACGATGTGAATAATGCAATCTCAAAAGTAGTCAATTGGTTTAGTGTCAATAATCTTCTGCTTAATGAAACCAAAACGAAATGTATTAGATTTATTCTACCCAATGTAAAACAAGTTAAGGCCGATGTAAAGGTAAAAGAGGAATCTTTAGAAATAGTAGAAAGTACTGTATTTTTAGGAATAACTTTAGATAGTAAACTTCAATGGGGCTCACACATAGATAAGCTATCGAAGAGACTTAGTTCTGCAGCGTATGCAGTCAAAAAAATCCGTCATCTTACAGACGTTGATACTTCTAGACTAGTCTATTTCAGCTACTTCCATAGTATTATGTCTTATGGCATACTGCTGTGGGGGAACGCTGCAGATGTTAACACCATATTTGTGCTGCAGAAGAGGGCTATTCGTGCAATCTATAATATGGGTCCCAGAGAATCCTTGCGTGAAAAATTCAAAGAAATAAACATAATGACAGTAACATGTCAATATATTTATGAAAATTTGTTGTACACTCATAAAAATATCAATAAGTTCATTAAAAATAGCGATATACATAATTTAAATACTAGAAATAAGAACAAACTGGCTGTGCCCACTACTAGGCTACGTAAGATTAATGTATCTTTTAAAGGGCAATGTATACGCTTCTACAACAAAATTCCAAGTGAGTTGCAAAAATTATCTATAAATAAATTCAAACGGATTGTCAAAAATATACTTTGTAAAAAAGCTTACTATAAAATATCAGATTATCTAGACGACAAAAAAGTTTGGGACGAGTTATGCTCCAACTCTAAAACTAACAATCTAACAAGGTAAAGGTTTCTTGTTCGCTTCTTTACTTTACCTAAAAAAGATTGAAGTGAACAATTAATCAAAGTGATCACTTTATTTCCCATTTTTATTTCTTATTTAACTTGTATTTTGTGACGTGTCCAAGAGTCCTGTAAGGTCTAAAGGAAATAAAGCACTTTGATTTTGATTTTGATTTTGATAAAGTAGCGCTAATCGGTTTGTTAAAACCAACGGCCATTACACAAAAGAATCAATGAAACCAGAGGAAAGGCGTCCAAAAGGAAAGAATAGCTTAAACGATCTCCCTCTGTATATATTTACATATTTATTAACGCAGGAGGAAATATGTGTCAATACAACCTTTGAAGGCGGTTAGCACCAGTGCGAGGGCACAAAGGAGGATACCGAGATGGTGCTTCTTACGGCGAATCAAACACAAAAAGATGCTACTATATTTCATTTATTTATTCACAAACAAATTTACATTTGTACGATTAATATGTAAAATGATGATAAATATATATGTAATGTGAAATCTTAATTAATTATATATGATGTCACAACATAAATACATTGTAAATAAAATTATTAACACTAATCTATTATAAGTAAACTAACCATTATGCAAAAATAAAATAATAAATAACACATGAATTTATATTATGAGGTGGCTTTTACTGTCTGCTATGGATGCTTTCCAAACATTACTGTACAGAATATAGTCTTAAATGATACTGGAAGCCTAATTATAAAGTAACCGGCCTGATAACGAAAAAAGTGCTTTGCTATGTTTAGACTAGCAAAAAAAAACACTTTTAATGTCTTTTCTCCTTGCTTTCTCCCTATTTAATCTATCTTCTATACTTTCAAATCTATTTATGTTTTTCAAAAAATTTGTCGGGTGACCAAGATGTAAAGGCAAGGTACGGTTAAGATACTTAGTTTACTAAAATGTTCCCGACAAGTATCCGTTTGCTGTATCCGTACTATAGTTAAAATTCCTCTCTTTTATACTATAAAGGCAGTGTTCATGTTATACGCATAGCTGTTGCCCCAAAAATATACTATAGCGTTGTGGTATAGTCACTTCGTCTCTTAGACTTATATTCGATGTTATATACTCGTAGAACGGATTTGCCAGTAAATGGAAGTTAAGGTAGAGCATAGGTAGAGTAAGTGAACTCTCGAATAATATGTAAAAATATTACCAGGTAAAATTAAAGAAAATAAAAAACACCTGGCAAACCTTCGCCCGCTGTGGTGTACCGAGTGTGCACCGTGCCCGAGGCGCGGAGGTAACACTCGCGGTCCGTCCGGCGTTTGTATGAAGATAGAATAGGTACTTACTGTAGATAACATTATCCTGCCATTATTGGTGACTGTTCATTTGTTAAGAGTACCAACGAATACCTAAAGAGTCGTCATCATCAGCTGAGCACCACTCCTCGACTCTTCACGGAGATACAGAAGTTTCTATCAATTCTATGAAATGTACCTTCCATTTTATTATTTCAAATTTGCATTTTGTTCGAGATATCCGGAAATCAGCTCGATATTGGATATCCGTTATCGCTTTGCACCGCGTCTCGCGATTTTCAATAATCCGCGATACAATTGAACACCTGTCTTATAGCGATATGTATTCACATTTTCTACCCTAAAAAAAGATTTTCCACAATACGTTTACAATTCGTCAACTTATACAACGTTATTGTCAATAGTAGGTACGTAGACTTGTTTGAAAAAGCGTGGAAAGTATTTTTAAAAAAAACAATAAAAATTAAATTGATTTTGAATTTAATAATTAATGATTTTACAATGACGACTGAAATACGACTGGGGCTTTGAGTCCGGAGTTCTCGCATCACAGGACGTCGATAAGAACGGTCTAGACGCTAAGTCAGCGTTAGATTCGTGAGAATCTAACGTGGGCGTTTCTTATTAAACAAGTGATGTCCGATCTTATGTGGACCTGAATACAGACCCTGATGCCATAACTCCTCCCTCCTGTAGTTCGAGATTATCCTCGGGATTATCTCGAATTTTCCCCCTTTTACAAAATAATTTCTTAACTCTATGTTTAAAATGCTAACAATAAAAGACAAACAGTTAAAAGAACGCATAACGTTAAGTTTCCTATACTAACACTTTTATAATCTAGAGCACTATGATTAATTTCACTATCACTATAATTTTCACTTCCACTTTTCTGCAATAAGTAATTCAAGAACTGGATGTCAGCAAGATCAATTCCATTGAGATTGACGGGTTTTCTCTCGATATCCGATGAACGGGTCAATATTTTAGGTAAGTTAACAATAGGAATCTTTGTAAAGATTATGTCTTTTCCATGAGTGAGATGTCTTTTTAGTTTCAAATTACTAAATTTAACTTGACAATCATCGTCTAAAGTTATGAGATATGTTCCACAGATATTTTCCTGGATAATCTCGTTCTCGCAATATTTGGTGAGTGACGTTTCAGTTTTGGTGTAAATTATCCATCGATTAGGCTGTATGAGAAAAGCCTTGATTTCATTAATGATAACAGGAACCGGGTGACAGCTAGAGATGTTGGTAGAAAATGTCATGAGCTCCGTGATGCATAAGTCTTCCATAAGTGACGGATCATTGCTCTCAAAGCACAGGAAACGAGCTTCATCGATTTCTCGGCATGACTGGGAGAGCGGCTTCGCTTTCAACCCTTTCATTAGGATGCAAGGATATTTAGGGAGTATAAGGACTGTCTGGTGGGTAACTCTATCGTCAATGGGTAAAGGTGTCAATTTAAAATAGTTAAAAACTTCATTTCTTATTAATGGTATTTGCATTATTAACTTTATCTGATTTTGTTTTATATACGCTTTCATTTATATACACTGTTCTAATTTTACAATGTTTTCTTGATTTACAGGATAAACTAATTTACTAGTTTTTTCGATTTCTTTTAACAATACAATCAGTTCATTAGTATCTAAAATAGATGGATGTAATAATTTATTTCTAGCAAAAGTTATAGCCGTTTCAATCTCATTCAATCGCATGTAGAGAGTCTGGAAGTTATGTAAAAAGACGTTATAAATGTGTATAATTTTGTTAGCAGTTTGGGTTAATTTAGAATTATTTAAACCACGATTTAGATCTTGAATACTAGTCTCAATTTGAATGAAATTGCTTTTGGTAGAGTTGGCTATTTCAGAAAGTTTACCCATCATTTCAGCGACTATTGTCATTTTCTTATCAACGGCATCTTGCTTAGATTTTACTTCATGAATTAGCTTTTCATACAACACAGCGTCGTCATTATCCAGATTACCTGTAATTGTCTTGATAAAAGTACCAAGAGGATTTATGAGACCGCGCTTAGATCTTACCGATGGAATCAATTGCTCATACTTTTCTAAAGTTATATTCATGTTAAAATCAGTTTCCAATTTTACTTCATTAAAATCATAATCGAAAATTTTGATATCATAGCAGTTTTGAACTTGTCTCTTAAGTCTTACGTAACTATCGATATTTAATTCCAATTGATCATGGATGTGTTGTAAGTCTAAGATTTTGATTACAGTCCATGTATCGTGGCTAACAACAGCTTGACCTTCCTTTACAGGTAACAGCCCTGGGTTCTTGTCAATCAGCTGCAGTTGAAGGGCCTGGCTGTGGATCACTAGGACTGCCAGAAGGACCAACCTGTGGAGGACGTCTTATATCTTTAATTGGAACTTTTGTATTCCTATTATGAGTAGTTACTGGTACAATATTTCGTTGAATGGCTCCGATGACTTGAGCTTTCTGATATCGAGGTTTATCTTTACTACGCCTAGTATTCACTCCTTTGATAAATACCGTATCGCCTACATCTATGTCAAAATCCTTTTCTCCACCACGTTTTTCGATGGCCGCTGATTTTTTATCGATTATTTTCTCTGTAAGATATTCGTACAAAAATTTTGTTCGTTTTGCGTGTTCTTTAACCAATTGTTGCGTAAACTGTTTATTAAAATCTACATGAAATGCGCTATTACTTTCTGTGTGGCCAAAAACTACTTCGAAAGGTGTAAGACCGGTGGTAGAGTGGATAGAATGATTATATGACATTATAGCGTAAGCCATAATAGATGCAGCATCAGTGATTTTTTGTTCGTACTTTGCTATACGGTAAATCTCTATAAGGGTTGAATGGAATCTCTCGACTATCCCCATAGAGTTGGGGTTATGTGGAGTACCGATGTGCAGGTCGATTTTATAAAATGACATCATTTCTTTCATCAATGTATTATTAAACTCGGTCCCTGGATCCGAGCTTATTCTACAAGGTGTTCCGTATAAAGAGAAGTATTTTATGAGTGCTCTTATCGCTTCAGGGGTGGATTTAGTGCTGATTTCAAACGCTTGACCAAGTTTGCTGAAGGCATCTACTATTGTCAGGTAATGTTTTCCGTCGATTGAGAATGTATCTATAAATAATTCCTGAAAAGGTTTAATTTGAGTTTGTGATAGTTGTAATTCCGGTTTTAAAGGTTTTCGATCGTATTTCATTTTTTTACAAAGTTCGCATGCGTTGATAATACTGGCTACTGTTTGATCCATGTTATTCCAGTAAAAGGTACGTCTTAGATGTACTAACGTTTCTTTTATTCCCCTGTGACTGTTCTTACCTTCGTGATATTTGAGCACAATGTTTCGTTGTTCTTCTTCGCTATCTACATAAAACTACTCTCTTAGTACACTCATAGAATTTAACCGTGCCCTTTTGAAAAAGTGACAGGGTGACTTCTGAAAATTGTTTGCGGTGTAATGAGTCTTCAAAATAAAAGAAATATTTTATTTTGGGTCGAATATAGCCTTTCAGAAATCTTTTTACCAAATCCGAGTTATTTGTTGGTAAGTGTACTTCCAACACCTTTTGTTTTGACCTAGATATGTCTTTTACCGACAATTCATTTCTGTTCCAAGAATGAACCAGAATCTGGTTTGGTTTCGTGTCAATGGCCTCTTGGAGGATAAGAATACCATCAGTATCTAAGTCACGCGCCGAATGTACCGTGCCTATGCTTTCCGGCTGACCTTCAGAGGCAGTGGCAGTGCTACTACCCAAAGATGGAACCGAATACGGAGATCGCCTACCACCCGCTACTGACTTATTGCTTTTTTCCGATCCAGATGATATTGTTATCGGAGACGGTGTTCTTTCACGAGGGGTAGAAACTCGAGAATTGTGCTTTTCATCTTTACCTAACCGAGCAATTTCTTTGGTTAAATCGTTTATGTGTTGCTGGAGTTTTTGCTCCTTACTGTCAAAATTTACCTTCATTGAAACATCATCATTCTCTCCTAGCACGTTTAATCTAATTCGAGATAAGGCATCTGCGTTTGAATTTAGTCTGCCTTCCTTATGTTGAATATCATAATCAAATTCCGATAATCTTAATTTCCATCGTGTTAATTTACTATTGGGTTCTTTTAAAGATTTAAGCCATGTTAAAGGTCTGTGATCTGTATAAATCATGAATTTACGTCCATATAAATAGGGACGAAAATGTTTCACAGCCCATACTATTGCAAGAAGTTCTTTTTCGATGGTACTGTATCTCGTTTCGGCGTCATTCAAAGTCCTACTCGCGTAAGCTATCGGCTTATCATTCCCTTTAGGTCCTTGCGATAAGACAGCGCCTATTGCAAAGTTGGAAGCATCCGTCGTGAGTACAAATGGCTTGGAAAAGTCAGGAAATTGCAAGAGCGGCGCGTTTGTTAAAAGCTCTTTACACTTTTCAAATGCGTCGATGTATTCTCTTTTAGTGTAATCAATTTTATTCCTTTTTTTTAAACAATAGGTAAGTGGTTGTGTCAATTTAGCAAAATCTTTTATGAATTTACGGTAGTATCCTACTAGACCAAGGAAACTTTTAATTTCTGTTGTTGTTTTTGGTAAAGGAAAATTCATGACTGCTTTGATTTTATCGTCGTTAGGTAAAAGGCCGTCCTTAGTGATGGTGTGACCTAAATAAAGGACTTCTTTTCTGAGAAATTCGCATTTATCAAGGGTTACTTTCAAGTTCGTTTCCCTAAGCTTTTCGAATATTTTTCGAAGTTTGTCTACATGTTCTTGCAGGCTTGAGGAATATACTATGATATCGTCAAGATATACTAAGCAGTGGATACCCTGAAGACCTCGCAGTATATTATCCATCGCACGTTGAAACGTCGCTGGAGCTGTTTTCAAGCCAAACGGTAGCCTTTTAAATTCATAATGACCCGTCTGGGTTGAAAAAGCAGTCTTTGGTCTATCCGCCTCATTAACTTCTATTTGATGATACCCACTAGCAAGGTCTAAAGTGCTAAAGTATTGAGCTTTGCCAATCTTATCAAGAAGATCAGTGATGTTGGGTAGCGGATACTTATCATCGACTGTGATCTCATTTAGGCGACGATAATCGATCACCATTCTATATTTTCTTTCCCCAGATGCGTCTAGCTTTTTTGGAACCAGATGAACTGGAGCGCTCCATGGAGAGTGTGAGTCTGTAATTACGTTATCTGCCAATAGTTTTTCTACCTGTTTATTAATTTCTTGATTAAGAATAGGTGGGTGTCGATATGGTCGAATGTAAATCGGGTCTTCGTTGGTTGTCCTGATGTTATGTTTCACTTGATTCGTGAAGGACAAAGGAATCTTGTCGCTATAAAATATGTCACGGTATTCGTTGCATAATTTATATATGTTTTCGCGCTCTTCCTTATTCATGTGATCTAACCGTAACTTCCCTAAGTTTTCTTTCAAAATGTCATCAATCATGCATTCATCTTTCGTAAAATTTACCTCACATTCCTCATTTTCGAATACAGTGACTTCAAATGGTTTCTTTAACTGAAATTTATAGGTTTTATCTGTTACATTTTGAATGACCGTTTCTGCAAAATAGTTCTCACACTTAACTAAAGCGGTAGGCATGCGGACGCCTTCCTGAAACTGAAGAAATTCAATAATGGCATCACCTGTTTTCAGCGTCGTGGGGATTTTAACTCTAGTCTCAGATCGTGGCGGTACATCAATCTCATAAGGTGGATTATAGACGATTGGAATAGCCGCATTGTGTGTTACTAACATTTGGTTGCACATATCGATGTTAGCTCCTAACTTCTTCAGGAGGTCGGATCCTATCAAGCCATCATATCGTCCATCAACATCATAAACGTAGAATTTATGAGGAAGTGTACTTCTAAAGGTCTTAAGTAGTGGTATGTATATGATCTCATTATGCATGCTTTGAGCATGAGTACTTACCACTGTGAACGGCTCGTAGTATCTGAATTCGTTGAAGAATTTATGCGCCTTTGCAGGGCTTATAAAAGACCTACTACTTCCGGTGTCAATCAAAAACTTTGCGCCTATTTCAGGGATGTCAATGTGAGGCAATTTTAATATACTGTTACAATAGTTTAGATTTATCATTTCACCGTATCGTTCGAGGCCTTTTCCTGAAAATTTTCAGGTTTCTGTTCCATTGTTACTTTATCCGTGTTTGTTATTTCCGGATTAAAGGAGTTGGCGTTATTTCCATCGAGCTCAATGTAGTTGCAATCACCTACTGGATACTCTACATAGTCATACATATCATTCATACTCGTGTCATAACCATAATCACTATCAAATCCAGTGCCATCCATGAAATACAGATCATTCGCAATCATGTTTTGTCTAATCGGGGCAGTGCGCATTGATACATCGGTATCTTGAAGCCTAGGTGCCTGAACCTGTTGTTGGGGCGCACCAAATTTATTTTGGTTTTGAGGTTGATTTTGTGGCATACCGAATTTGTAAGCTCCATATTGAAATGGTGCACGTTGCGGAACAGCCTGAAAGCCTGTGCCGAAATTACGTTGCGGTAAATTCTGAGGTATACCAAAACGAAAGCCTTGAGGAGGCGATGCGAATCGCATTTGTGGAACAAAGTTTGGTCTGAATCCACCTTGATTTTGAGGAATGCCGAATCTAAAATTGCTATGGGGAATTCCAGGTCTGAAGTTATTTTGTGGAATGCCAAATTTAAAACCCTGGCCTTGAGCCGCCGCCGGATTTGACTGAGCAGGCATGGGTTTTGGTGCGTTTTGTGAATTTTGCACACTTGGTAACTGCGTCGCAGTTTGTTTTAGTAACTTAGTCTTTGCATCATACTGAAATTTGAAATTTACCTCTTCCGTTACAATGCTCAAAGCATTTTCCAAGTTAGAGCAAGCTTTTAACCTCACAATACGAATCATGTCCTCTGGTAAGTTGAACAAAAACGTATTTAGAGCCATATTATTATACACAATCATTTTCGCAGCTTTGATTCCTTCATCGGTAAGTCTATTGACTTTCGCAAACAGAGAGCTACGCACATTCTGAATTCTATGACAAAACTGTATGTATGTTTCCCCTTGCTTGATTTTTAACTGTTCGAGTTCAATAGCTATGCACTCCTCTGATCGAGGATCACCGAAATGTTGCGTAAGTAGCTCCTTTAGTACATCGTATGACTTTATATTCGGGTGGTCGCTAAGTAGAGTCGCAGCTCTACCAGTAAGTCTACTCGATACTGCATGAAACAAGTACAGATCTTGTTCCAAGTTTCCCGAAATAGATGCACCCTTAACCACATAATCGCATTTAGAAAGGAAAAGGTTCAAGTGATTTTCCTCTCCGTCATATTTAGGAATAAGCGACAAAGTGTCTTTTGGTATTGCCTTGACAGTCAACATTTTGCTTATACTAATTTAATCTATTAATTACTATTCTATGTCTGAAAATAACCTACTTCACAATTATTTTATTCACTGATTTTTAGTTTTTCTAATTAAAATTTAAAATTAATGTAATATCTTAAAAATACACTGGTTCACCAATTTTTGTGCAAACCAATAAGCCTATTTTAGAGCTAAATAAAGTACTTAAAACTACACAAATTAATCGCGAGAATGACGGAATGCCGATTTCTAGTGCAAACCAGTTTGCCAATTTTAGTGCAAACAAAATCAGATAAACGCAATTAATAAGCCCGACGATTTAAGTTCGAGGAAAAAGGTGGAAAAGACACAGGAATATAAACACAGGAAGTGAAAAGGTTTACTCACAAGCTGCTCGATCCCATGTCCTCCAGGAGCCGAATCAGTGTCACAATCACGATCACACGCGTTCACCGGGAGTCGAATTTATTTGGTTCTTGGTTTCCACGTCCGCGTAAAGACGGTTCCGGAACGTCGCTTCGGTTTTTACGATTGCGAATTCACGGGAAATGCGTGGAAATCCATTAGGCTGCGCCAGACTTGTTTGAAAAAGCGTGGAAAGTATTTTTAAAAAAAACAATAAAAATTAAATTGATTTTGAATTTAATAATTAATGATTTTACAATGACGACTGAAATACGACTGGGGCTTTGAGTCCGGAGTTCTCGCATCACAGGACGTCGATAAGAACGGTCTAGACGCTAAGTCAGCGTTAGATTCGTGAGAATCTAACGTGGGCGTTTCTTATTAAACAAGTGATGTCCGATCTTATGTGGACCTGAATACAGACCCTGATGCCATAACTACGTAGACTAGTCTCAACACGAGCAAGTCCACGAGTCCTAACGTTGTTATTCAAGAACCATAGGTACTTTCATTATGTGAGGTACCAAGCAACAATGTGCTCCTGTATTTCTCTCTGCCCTCGCTGTGGTGGGTCATTCCATTCACAAACAACACTCAAACGTCACTTCACTATGCGGAAACGTCGATTACAGATCTGTATTTCTGTTTCCAAGTTTTCTTTATTATTCGGCAGATTTGTTTTATTTCTTACTGAATATAAAATAAATATAACCAAACAAAGGCTACAAACATAAGGTATCATCTGTGACATTGTATCACTAGTCAAAGGTGATATTTAGTAAGATATTTTAACAAATCTTTAGCTTCATAGAGCTGTCTTTAACGCTACGTTACGTAAGGGCCGTCCCTAATGTACGAATCGCATTTTGATTATTTAACTACCTGACCCACTCGTGAATACCTTCGGGTGGAAGTCCACAGTAAAGTTATCAACTTAAAACCTACTGTAAGAAATCGAATTTCCTGAAGCCACCGGTTGAAGAGTTACATAAAACACCGAGTGATGAACATGAATAATATTTCACCTGAACCTACTAGAATCCTGAAAATGTTGAAATTAAATCTAAAAACAATCACATATGATTGAGATGAGGACACAATATAAGCATTTTACGAAACTATACGTATTTTCGAGTCCTGACTACGACTCGGCAAACAGAGTGTAGGATGCTTTACGGTCAAGGGGATGGCGACTTGCGAAACACTACAGGCAGAAGATGCGGATGCAGCAAGCTGAAGACAGGTGTTATAGCACTCTTTAGGGGAGGAATGTCCAATGTCCAGTTGTGGACTAACTTGATGATGATCACCAAACCACTTTAATGCACTTGCACCGTCTCCAACTTTACCTCGCAGTCAAAAACAACCGTAAAACATTGTTTTAAACATACAAAACAAGTTAACGATACGGCAAAGTATTGTAACTTCGCTGAAACTTTGCCAAGGTGCACTCAATTTATGCAAATTCAATGCAAAGGTCTACAGTTAACTCAAAAGAACTTTCATAGCATAATTCAAATTTCATTTTAATGGCGATTATGACATACACTCCGCAGAAGCTTTGCCAATTTTATTTTCGCATTTAAAACTCTATCTCCAAGAAATAAGGCTTAAAACATGAGGGTGTCTTTGTCCTATACCATGAACATTGTAAGCTAAAAGGTTCTGTTGTGGAACTCAGAGTTTCCAAGTTATTATTTAATTATTAACAAGTTTGAAAGTGGGTTATAAGTCAACTTTCTTCGCATACTTAAAAGGGACTTATGTTTAACGTATTAAAGTTCTTGCGATAGTACAAGTTGGAATAAAGGAGCAAATTATTATAATAACTTTTCCTTTGTTTTATCATTTAACTTTGCGAGGGGTTTCCTTGAGAACAGTGACCTGTTAATGCTTTCTTTGTTGGTTACATCTATCCTTTTAAGGGTCATCGTAAATTGGATACTTGCCTCCTGCTATAGGTACTCGCAATAGGGGAAAGTAAGGGGTTTTACAATTTATTGCTCTTTGTGATTCATGTGCGCAATTAATAGTCCTAACATCTTTACACAAAATCTTCTGCCAAAGCTTACGGCTGTAGCTACTATGCTCACTGATAAAAAAAACATACGAACATGGTCCTAGAACAAGATAAATAATTACCCCATCATGTTTCAAGGGACGTAATGGCCTGAGCATTAACGTCCCTTGAAACGTCAATTCGGTCAAAGCTACCCGAACAAAGGAGTTCTTTACCGCAGACGTCATAACTGACAAAATGGACATCGGGCCGAGTGGTCCCTTATCGACTGGGGATTTTACAGCCCGACTGGCCGACGAGATTATAATTTAGAGCTAAGGCTTCCACTATGGAAGACAACAGATTTCAGATTTCAATAACTTAATTTATTTAGGCTTTCAAAATAGCAAGTAAAATTTCATACAGTTAATGATTATAAAATAAGGAATAAGGTGTTATTGATTTTCTTTCAATTTTTTGGTGGAAAAATTTAGAAAGTGTTGGAAATTCATAGAACGCAATACGTATCTACGGACCTACGTTGAAACGAGGCTCCTTAAAGTTTCATTATAATAATCGCACTTTGTTATGCTTTGCTTTTGTTTTACACATAGGTACATAGTTTGTAAATTCCCCTTCCATTATGTCACGTCGTTGACATAGCGTTGTGGGCTCACTTATTTGTTAATTATTAATTATAAATAAACTAGCTAAAACTATCCCGGATCTTTCATTTACATTTCTTCAAAAAGAAACCACTAGTATATTAGTTATATTTTACTTATGTGTTTTTATTGCCTATCTAAATCAAAGTTTAATGTGATTTATTTGACTCTGTGGGTTCGATTCCCGCCTCGGGACAAATGTTTGTACGATCTGCAGATATTTGTTCAAGCTGTTCTGGTCGTTTTCAATATAAAATAAAAAAATATATCTTAAAAAGTATAAAACCTACCAAAATTTCAAAAACTATTTTGAAATCTACAAACAAGTACCTTTCATTTGATACCACTTTCGACTTTGTACGTCCCATTTAAAATTTTGATTTCAAAATTTTTATGGAAAATCTTCATTTTGATTTTTCATTTATTTTCATTTATTTTTCTATAAATATGTGCGGGCGCACAAAATGTATTATTATTTCAAATTTCAAGTCAATAGCTGCTGTAGTTTCTGAGATATTAAGGATTCAAAACACAAAACAGACCCAACGCCATCCCATAAGGGTTTTGCAACCGATGGCAAAACCCTAAAAAGACATAGCGACATCAAATCTAAGCACTTAAAATCCTAGTTTAACACATTATGACATTTACACAACACTTTCAAATCACTACAAATCATTTTAATACCGGGCCACGACTAGAAATGTTTTACGTTAAAACCTCTAAGAACTGCTAACCAATTACTATTTGATAAAAAGACAGCTAGTAGTAGCGAAAAATCCATAGGTACTTTCCCAGAGTCGAGGCCGGGCATTCTCAAGGGCGACAGCTTATCAGTTTGAAGAAAGGGTTCCTTCTCCCCGATCCGATAGCACAGTAGGCAAGGCCACAAAGATATGCAGTAGGTGTTTCAGTAAGCCTTGGGAAAATTACGCTTGGATACATAAAATAACGAAAACGTTTTTGAAATGGCAAAGAAGCCTTTTAAAAAATGTAGCTAACTTCAGACTGTAGCAAACAAACTACAGGTACATAGCTCAACTCATCCGTATCAATACCAGTTGGAAATGTACCCAAATGCTGGCCGCATTGCTACGCTGTATGGCAATGCTGATGCGCTGCGCCAGATATTGTCCAGCTCTCGATTATTAGATTTTTGATCATGGAAATGAAATAATACTGCGTAGTTTTAGTCATTAAATAAGGGTTTAGACGAAGGTACTAAACACAAAACAATATTTGGCGATTTATACTTTGGTAGATAAACTATTATGGAAATAATCTTATAAAATTGGAAGAGGAAAATATAAAATTGAAAAAGAAAAAAAAATATGCATATATTTTGAGAGCATTATGTAGCTAAATCCGAAACAATAAAAACAGAGGAAACTCATGCAAGTAAGATGAAGGAGTCGTACGATGGGCACCATTGCCATAGCAGAGAATGTAATAGGATCGAGTTGGTTCAAATGCCTATTTCCCCGAGTCCTCCCGCGGGCGAACTCTCAGGCGGAGAAGTTAACATTCAATATCCGAATATTCATTTAAAAACAATTCGCAGTTTCCTTTCTTTTTGCCAGTTATTTATTTAGCAGCATCTGGCAGTCGGGATCCCATCTGGTTACAGTTCTGAAGAAAGTTTTTGTTGCGGAATATTTCATGAATTTTATACGTTAGCCTTTTTTATTTGTTTTTCAATAATGTAAGTAAATAAACACAAATAAGGATGCCTTGCGCTCCTACGGGTATCGGATGACAATATTTACATGGTTAAAGGTGGGAAGTAGAATTAGAAAGAGGAAGTTATACCACTTTCACGTTTAAGCCCCCTGTTTTTTTGTAGGTATATCTCTAAATATTAACCTTAGACATAGACATGTTTGTCTTATTCACAAAATGAAAATGAAACCCTAAAGTGGGTTGTCTGTTGAAGAAAATTACAAACAAAAATACTTCAAATACGAACTATAACTAGCAGAAGCAAAATAAAAAAATGTTGTTTAATAATTTTTTTTTATTTTGCTTCTGCTATATTATATCTCATTATACAATACACAGAAACACTTTTAAAAGCCATTGTAGCGTTGAGTCATAAACCCTGCTCGGCGCGAAAGACCAAAACATGGCGTTCCATTCACACCGGACAGATCTTACTGCGGAAGTATAGAAATGACGGAGAAAAAACTAATCTATTATTATGGGGGACAAAACTGAAAATGTAAATGAGGGCGCGCAGATGGGCCGAGATAATCTGAAGCCGCAGGATTCGAAATCCCGTTTGTTTTTGGATGTCGTCGGGATAAAAGATTTTCTTCTGCTGGATCCGCTGAGATAAAGCGAGAGTTTTATCGTTTGGATAGGATGAGACTGACACATAAGTAATGAGTTTAGGAAACAAATAATCAACTGTTTTTGAATAGGTAGCTGAAAACGTCGGTCTCGGGACCGTCTCCGCGTCCATTTTGTGTTCCCTTATTTTATCTTCTTTACTCGCACATTTTTACCAAATTACAAAAACTATTTGGAATAAAAATCTTTACTAAAATAACTTTAAATCAAATTATTAAAAGGCTTTCCTATTTCATCATCATCATCAGCCTATGTTAGTCCACTGTTGGACATAGGCCTCCCCTAATGAGCGCCATAGCGCCCTGTCTTCGGCTTGTCGCATCCAGCATCTGCCAGCAGTCTTTCGCAGATCGTCATCCCACCTGGCCGGAGGGCGTCCTACACTACGTTTACCAAGTCGCGGTCTCCACTCAAGAACACGTTTATCCCAGCGGTTATCGGTTCTTCGCGATATATGGCCGGCCCACTGCCACTTCAGTTTGCTAATTCTCTGAGCTATGTCGATGACTTTAGTTCTCTGTCGGATCAATTCGTTACGAATCCTATCCTTCAGAGAAACTCCGAGCATAGCTCTTTCCATAGCTCGCTCAGCGACTTTGAACTGGTGGACCAACCCTATCGTGAGTGTCCACGTCTCAGCTCCGTAGGTCATGACTGGTAGGACGCACTGATTAAAAACTTTCGTTTTTAAACATTGCGGTATGGATGACGAGAAGACTCGACGTAGTTTTCCGAACGCTGCCCAGCCCAGCTGGATCCTCCTCTTGGCTTCCTTCTCGAAATTGTTTTTACCCAACTGCAAAATCTGCCCGAGGTAAGTGTACTCAGAAACAATTTCGAGAAGGTGGCCATGTACGATCACCGGTCTTGGATCAATGTGGCCATTGATCATGATTTTGGTTTTATCCAAATTCATGCCAAGACCGATACATCGGGAGGCTGAAGCTAGACTGTCCAGCATCCGGTTCAGCTCCTCTAGCGACTCCGCCATTAAGACTATGTCATCAGCGAATCGCAGGTGTGAGATGTACTCGCCGTTTATGCCCTTGTCTTTCCAGTCCAGCGTCTTAAACATATCTTCCAACGGGCTCGTGAACAGTTTCGGGGATATAACATCCCCCTGCCTCACTCCTCTGCGCAGTTGGATCGGTTTAGTCTGCTGGTCCTGTACTCGGACACTCATCGTAGCGGCTTCGTAAAGACATCTCAGCACCTCGATATAACGATAGTCTACTTGGCATCGCTGTAAGGATTGTAGAACAGCCCAGGTTTCAACGGAGTCAAAGGCCTTCTCATAGTCCACAAAGGCCAGACACAGGGGCTGATTATACTCTTCGGACTTCTGTATAATCTGCCTCACTGTGTGAATGTGGTCTATGGTACCATATCCTCCGCGAAACCCAGCCTGCTCCGGTGGCTGAAACTCGTCGAGTCTCCTAGCGAGACGGTTCGATATAACTCGTGAGAATAGCTTATAGACGTGACTTAGGAGCGAGATGGGTCTATAATTTTTAAGGAGGGTTTTATCTCCCTTCTTAAAAAAGAGCACCACCAAACTCCCACTCCACGCCTTTGGAGTTCTCCCACTGTGAAGGACGGCGTTGAAGAGGCTCTGTAACTCCTGTATAACAGGGTATCCTCCAGCTTTTAAAAGCTCTGATGTTATTCCGTCCTCACCGGGGGCTTTTCCATTTTTAAGCTGCCTCAGAGCTAACACAATCTCGTCTTGACTGATGTCTGGCAGTTCGTCGGTATAGTGGCGTATCAAGGTGGCTCTAGAATCGTGGCCGTCTCGTTGGGAACGGGGAGCATAAGCAGCGTATAAACGGCCATAAAAGTCCTCTATCTCGGCCGATATCTCCGGCTTCGACAATACGGTCCTTCCGTCGTGCGTTGTAAGCTTCGACAGGTGGCTCCTGCCAAGCTGCTGAGTGAATACTTTGGACCCTCGGTTTCGCTCTATCGCCTCTTCAATGAGGCGTGTATTGGAGCTCCGAAGGTCGCGCCGTACCATCTTCGCAATTCGCTTGTTCAGGTCTGACCTTTCTGACGAAGTCGCTTGGGTGGTTTCCCATCTTTTTGTCATCAGCCCAAGAGTCTCATCCGAGAGTTTGGACTTCTTACCAGTACGCTGCTTTTTGCAAAACTTGATGCCCTCGTCCCTCAAAGTTTCGACCAGATTGTGTAGGGTCTCGTCAGCGTCATCAGTGGGTTCCAAGGCAGCGAATCTATTCCCGAGAAGCTGCTGAAACTTCTCGGTGCCCGCCAGGATTCTTATTGGGTTCGGTCGGAGCGTGGACTTCATCAGACGGTTTCTTTCAAGCTTCAAATTTATATTCAGAGAGCCTCGAAGGAGTCGGTGATCAGATCCGGTATTGAACCTGTTGATCACTGAGACATCTCTGAATATATGCTTGCTATCCGTCATGATGAAGTCGATCTCATTTTTAGTCACAGAATCGGGACTCCGCCATGTCCACTTCCTTTGGGGCTGTTTCTTAAAGAAAGAGTTCATTAAGAACAGCCCCTCCTTCTCAAGGAAGTTGACAAGCATTTGTCCCCTGTGATTTCGAACACCAAAACCATGCGGGCCTATTCGGGATTCGTTGCCATTTTGGGTTCCCACCTTGCCGTTTCCTATTTACTTGATATAATTTGATTGAGCTATTCTAGAGAAAATAATAAAACAAAAATTAAAATTATTTTGTGGGGCGCATTATCGTAAGTACCAGTTAGGGCTTTTTTTCCTGTGTAATCTCAGATGATGGAAACTCCCTTCGAAGCACTTACTTATTAATTTTATTCTCTTTGGTCCCTTACGGAAAAGAGATACTTTGGTAAACTGTGGAGGTAAGAGTTAGCGGTCAAGAGTGAGGTGATTTATAATGTACTGGGTTCTGTTAATTTGGTTATATTACCTGTTAAAAACTAGTTTTGTGTATAGGGATGACTTTTTTTTTCTTTATTTATTATAGATTCAGATTCAATAACTTTATTTTCTTTAGGCTTACAAACTACAGGCTTTATTTATTATATGGGAGTTTAGTCACACAGTGACTATGTCACTCCCGTAAGAGATCACTTATTTGCTATAAACATGGCAAAACACACGAACTGAACAAAAAGAAATGCTAAACATAACAAATTGCCGTATGATAGTGCATGGCCACCTCCATAAGGACGTTGATAACACTGTGCAGCTTACAAACTTACTTAACAACATAACTTCTACATCACAAACGATGAGAAGGATTTTAAATATTAACAAACATAGGGGTGACTTTATCCACCAACAATTCTTAATCTTCTAGTTCTAGAACGGAAAAGACCTTATAGTTAAAATTTTCCATGGCATTTTTCTGGCATGAATGTCCAAGGAACCCTGTTTTACTGAAAACTCACAAAGTGAAATTGTGAGTAAATAGTATTTACTCATGACGTGCCCTAAAGACGATCTGAGTGCCGAGTGCGAGTTCCACAACGTTTTTCGAATGACTTTACTATCTCGTAAATCGAGTTAACGACATTCGAATCGAAAATCAAAGTCATGCGAGTGCGAGTCTCTATCGACGCTAACTAATCGAATGCGTTTACTCACTGTGAACACGGTTTATTATTTTTGTTATGGTGGTAATACACGGGCTCAGTGAGATAAACCGACCAAATTCAGAATGATATTTTTAATAGTATTTTGTATAGAAGCAGCCGTCTATCAGAAATGCTATGGGTAATTTGATGTATTTATGCCTTTGATAGTTTGGTTTGGTGAATTGGGTAGCTGTGTTGATAAGTTGATAAATAAAAGTAAAAATCAAAGAGAATTCAATAACTACCTAAGTAAAAATGAAGACAAAGCTGTAAGACGATATCTCGCTTTAAATTTATTTTCCGTAAGGTCCAACAAAGGATCAAAAAATGCACGAGTTCTTGCTTCGTTATATGCGGGCGAAATTGCGGTCATCTTGTGCCTGGGCAGCAAAACATCCTCCAAGCGAAAAAAAAACCGCCCTGCCATAATTTTATTCTAAATCTTGATCTTTTTATTTGCTAACTTTACGTTTTCACCTCTATTCACTGAGAAATTTACGTGAATGATCGATGACAACTTTTCGAGCTCGTTTACTTTTCGAATGTCAAGTTTTGTAACTCGCACTTAGATGACTTTTCAAACAACCAATCAAATGCGTTGAAATTCTCACAAAACGAATGTGAGCGTGACCGCGTCGATGATCGACGCTCGAAAGAGAATCTCACACTCGCAAATTATGTTTCCCATGTTTGCCACTAGAGGCGCTGTTTCAATACCGTACAAATTATAGTTAACCTTGTCACGATCGAGTTGGTAAAAAAACTCGCACTCGGCACTCTGATTCTGGAAACGAAATAACTTTTGGAAGGGTAAACAGAAAGAAAAGGTATAAAGTAACATTTAGAAGCGATACTTATTTTTTAGGCTTTAAAGCCAAACAAAAATCTTGTTGAATGAGGAGATGTTGTAAAAACGTTTTACAGTAATGGTTCGGCTAGTTTTACTGTTACCTAGATGTTGACCGATAATTGTTAGCAGTTTTAGTTTTGTTTTCATATATAATGTCCCCGCAATATTTGGATCATACATAATATTTAATGAACGACATAATCCTTTTCATCGAGGTTAAACAACTTTTATATATTATGTTGCTTATGTAGGGGTATGCCTAAAATAAAGTACAAAAATAAACGAAAACCCAAATGTAAGCGAAGTTAAGCTGTTTAAAAATAGCGTGTGCTGTTTGTGTGTTCGTTATCCGTATTACGAGATCAGACATAACATTGGAACCTGCTGATTCAGAGCCTAACGACTTGTATGTTTAGAGATTATTCACAACAATAAGGCAGTTCAGATATGATTGCGGCAACAATTTAAAATTTATTACGAGAAGCATTTTTTTTTTTTCTAATATTTGTTCCGAGTGTTCTAGGTAAAATAAAATATATGTATCTTTTTATGAAGTTTATGTATAATTTATATCACGTAGAATCACAAGCTCCGCTTAGTTTGAGGCAAGTTGATGATGTGTGATTTTTGCAGCATTCATTATTTATTTATTAATTTAATTTTGCATTATTTATTATGAACGATTATAATCAAAGATTTCTAGACGTGTGAGACATCGTCAGTCACTAGTCTTTATTAATTTATTTTGGCGTAATTAATTGAGATCAATCACAGAACGATCTTCACAAAGCTAAGTCAAGTTGAAGTCAAAAAGATAATGTACAACCACCTGCCCGCGGCTGGACACTCGCTTGTCTGGGATTTAATTAATTTATATTTTAATCATGGTCTATAAGATTTCCGTCAGGTTCTATCAGATCCGGCAGTTTTATCTGGAAGAGGTAACAATCATTCAAACATTATCTTTGATATCAAAGATAAACATTATCTTTGATATCAAACATTATCTTTGATATCAAAGATACAGATATCTGTACATAATCTTAATCGATACTGTCTAAGGTATCCAGGGATAATATTACGTATGTGATATTCCTGACGTGTAACCTATCAAAAAGTATTTTTATAGGAAATAATGTAAATCTATCCTTATATGACACCGTTTTCGCAAATTCACCAGCATCCTGGAAACCACCAGCACCAAAATGGTTCGGTCTACCTGCAGCCTCGTCTATAACCAGTTTAAGGCTAATGCGAGATCGTTTACCGCCTCCCCGCGCCCCGCGCCCCGCGCCCCGCGCCCCGCGCCGCCGCCGCCTGCCTATCAAGCCCAATCTGATAGGTTACCCCGACACGAATGGGTAATAACAAGAAAGGTCCATACCTACTCTGAAGATATTATGAAATCCTTAGGTGAAGATCTATTACACTACACGTATTCCAAAGCTTTTAGTGCCTACCTACGACTCACGACTCACGACTCAAAGTACTGTTATAAAAGCTTTTAAAGTGAAAAGATGAAGATAATTTATTCTTCAAATGATTTGAAATAAGACCTAAGTATAGATCTGATGAAAAATACGCAATTTTTTTTTTTAAACTGAATTATCGGTGTGCGTGATGAATGTATATACGTACCTAACTAGACAGGTAGGTTAATATTCATTGTTTGATATACTAGCATAGACTTCGTAACTTGGTTTAAGTTACCTATAGATTAAATAAGTACTTAAACAGTTAAACATAAATTGAACGAATAAAATAAATCACCTACCCGTGACCACGATCGCTGCAACGCCATGGAAACGTTGGGGAAAATAAAACAAAAGGTCCGATAAATACCCGTAAATAATCTTCAAAATAAATTAAATGGATTGGTAACAATTTATCAAATGTGAAGAAATAGACACGTAATAATCAAATAGTTTTGAAAAAAACTTATTACACTGTTGTTCTTTTGCGAGACAAATCGAAAGAGTAAAAATTTTGTTGTGTTTACAAAATCAATTCATGACTGACGTATTAATGGACAAAATATGTACATAAAAAATATACTTACATATAGATAAACACAGAGATTCCTTTCAAAATTAGTTATAAATAAAAATAGCTGCTTACGAACATTTTCCAAACTATGCAAAGGTGGGAAAGACAAAGAAAGCGACTAGCTTGGCAATCTGCAGTTTTGACAACCTGACACTGCTGTACGCGATTGTACGCAATCACCGAGGTAAACAGCAGTGTCAGGTTGCCAAAACTGCAGGTTTGTCTTTGCCAGAGATCACAAATGTCAGAGTGGAGCGACACCCGGTAACACGAGCGCTGATTGGATAAGTGGGTGTGCGCGCTCATGCAAGTAGGGCAGTGCTGGCCGGCTGGAGGAGGAACAACGGAAACATTATCATTCTCGCAGACAGTTAGAGGACTACGACTATCTACACCCGATTGAGTTGCAAATAGTTGACACTGTTAAAATTTTGTTGCCAGTTCTTGATGTTTTAGGAATGAGGAAAAAAAATACAGTTGGTAGCTTTGTCCAGCTCTGGAAGAAAGGAAAGAAGGCTTTAATTTTTTTTGACAATATATTTTATGAATAGTTTTAGTTCTCCATTGGTTAGGTACCTATTACCTTTATTGTATTTTATTTTGATTTATGTTCATAGTTATATTAATTGTTGCTACACTGTTTTTTAGCCGTGAAAACCTTAATTTAAGCTTTCTAAGATATATTCTCTTAATATTATTCTGTGTCATTAAGCTTCTGGTTTTCCAATAAATAAATAAATAAATACAATTCAGCATGCCTTTGACTTCATATTGCACATCAAGTTCCACTTCAATACAGACAAAATGTGTAATTTAGTATTTTCATTTCACACCCCGCCTGGTGAACGAAACACCGACACTGGTACAGTCGACATCGAGCCGGATATAAAACAAGGACAATAAACATCACCACATCAGAGTCGGATATTGGCTGGATCTAGAGGGACTCCTAGAAGTCATGTTCAATATTGTATCGGGTTGCTACCTTTTCCGATTGGGTTACTTTTATGACGTCAGACATAAAATGTCGATGCTGCCATTGTTACGTTAGATTTTGTAGATACAATACTAACCCTTCTATCGTGACATGAGCGGTGATCCCATCCATTAAAATGAATATGGAAAAAATATGTTAACGTCAATCGAGGAATTTGTTTTGAGTTCAGGGTAATATAAACGAATTTCCTAGAGATTACCCCGAGTGCAAGGGCTCACGCACTGTAATAACAAAAATCTTAGAATAAGCAAAGGCTACCTCTCGTCAAACGAACTAAATGTAATTGTAGTCTTCGAAGAGGTTTGGATAAACTTCAATGTTTCCCCTGTAGTGGAGCTACCGGCGCTATAGTCCGTAGAGTCCCAAAGATTTGCGACTCGTCGGGTACAAACTTACTTGATTCCGTTGTGTGTGGTCAGCACAATCCCGTTCTGAGGGAGGGCTGCGGGTTCGATTCCCATCCAATTCGAAAATTATTGGGTTATTATTTAATTTCTAGAGATTATCTAGAGTGCGAGGGCTTTTACGCACTATAATATCAAAAAAAAATCAGAGTAGAAACCCTTGTTAGCCGTGCCTGGAACGTAAATCATTAAACCATTCTAAGCTCAAATGACGCTCTTTCCTTTCAACCGTTTTATTAATTTCTCGACCAACTAAGCTTCTAGTGTAAGGGAAAATAAAGTATTTGAATTTATTGACTTTGTGAAAGATTTACTTTAATATGTTATAATTATAATATATAGTAATAAATGTGTTTTGTTTATTCCATAGATCCAAAAATTATTATGAATGATTAATAGATAGAATAATTTAAATATTTTACATTTACTAAATTTATCTAATAAATTATTTGTACTTTTATATTAAAAATTATTTGTACTTTTTGATTATAAATATTATATTATAAGGTAAGCAACTCCCTGCCGCTGGGACCCCAGTATTTAGAATTAGAAGAGAGATATTATGACACACAATTCTCGAGGGATAGTTGAGTGATTCATGAGTTTAAGAAAAAACAATATTTAACCTAAAAAAAACACTGTCGCATTTTTATCTCTCAAACATTTCTTCAAGCTCTTTAAACACATCAAATAATCAATATCATACGCCAATTTCTTGTTTTCATTTACCCAAGTGCCTACTCAAAACACTCGAAAACTTTCAGTGCAGTACACTTTTAATGAATCTTAAGCACAAAAGATAAGGTCATCAGATACATATTGTAAATAACCATGCAAACGAATATGTTCCTAATAATAACCACTCACCCACAAAAAGTCCTAAAACAAGCAGCACAGTCATAATGAACAAGTTCCCATCACACACGATCAGATCACTCGCGATCCATCACTTCACATCCTCCGCGGTCCTGCAACGCGCGCAGACGTCTGCTCCGCGCGACGCCTGGCTCGCGACTGGTGGCGTGGCGGCGCGCGGCGCAGCATCCCTCCCGCTCGCACTCCCTGATATCGCGATCTTCTAATTAGATAACTCTCTCTCATTGCTTTTGTCTGTCTTTTTTGACGTTTGGCGGAAGTGGAGTGACTGCACCTAGAAGATTATATTTTATTTTCGGGTTAGAATCGGCACATTCTACATAGAACGTAGAAATCGTGACTATCTTTGCTTATTGATTAGGTTCAGGATGATTTCGTTAAGATTTCAACAGAGAATTATATCTAAGTCTAGTTTTTTTTTATTTTGAATTATAAACCACTAATTGGATTAGTATTAGTTTATTAGTATTATGACGGGTTATTAGTAGTATATACTGCTTCTTGGTGTTTAATATAGCGTCCTTTTCGTCATGGGAGTATTTGCGAAAGTATAGAAAAAATCCACAAAGAATTTTTTATTTAATAATTAATTAGAAAAGCGTTATCACCAATTTCACTAATGATTGATTATTTAAAGCGACACAAAAACAATGAAACATATAAAACTTTAATATGGTACACAGATTACTATACTTAAGTATTTAGATTTGAAACAATTGCTTACTGCAGACTGTTGTAAACAAACTACAGATTGATTGATTGATTGATTTATTCATGAACAATATTACAATTGTATTTGAATGCATATAATATAGGTACTTATATATAAAACAAAAAACAAATTAAAATTGTCTCTTAAAATCTAATTAATGCTAAGAAAATTAGCGGTGTGACATTTTATTAAGTTAGTTTTATTGTGTATAGTGATTAAGTTGTTTTATGTAATAGTTTCTATATGGATTTTGATAATCTGAAATAAATGAATAATAATTATAGAGTCAAAAATTAAAATTGTCTAATGAGTACAAGCACTTTTCCAACAAAAACTTTTTCAATTTTGATTTAAAAATATTCGGACTATCAATGTTTTTTAAGTCAACTGGTAGGGCGTTAAATAACTTAGCAGCTTGGTACCGAGAGCCATGCTTTACAACATTTAACCGAGGCTGAAAAGGGGTGACAAGGTTCTTTCTTCTAGTACTTATCCGCAAAGCCCTTTGTTCAGTCGATTCATATTTACAGGTAGCTCAATCGATCCATATCAATACCAGTTGGAAGAAAAAACTGTACAATTGTTTATAAATTGTTTTAATTATGAATACTAATTCAATAAGTTTTTGAAATAAAATCACAAAAACTAATAATAGTTAAGGTACTTGCTTAGTATAACCTACTATTATTTACTTGGAATCGAATAAACAAATAAAGATAAATTGAATTATATTTTTTCAAATACCTTTATGAAAAAGACGACAAGATCGTCTTTTTCAATGTCTTTTGTGTAGGTAACTTTGTTAAATCAGTTTTTTAACTGTAATCCTTCAGCGACATTATACCCTGATAAATTTTATCAGTAGACGTTGGCACGTCTTCACGAAAATCAAACCCTTCGGAAAAGGTTTGACATTCCGTTTGAACAATGAAAATACTTTCCTCTCACGTGACTGGTTTCATTGGTTCCAGGCATTCCTGCTCCGATTTATATCACCGACTGTGTCGCCGGGGTTTTATAATACATTTATTTCTGCAATTTTTTTGTATTTGTGATCTTCGAGTAATTTGGATTAGCTTACTGCTTTGCGGCTTGTTTATTATTGCGATTCAGAGCTTTTAACACTTTTTTGATGAACACTATAAGAGTAATTAGTAGTGAGCGTTGAATCAACGAACCGATTTTTAAAACAGTTTTTCTTCAGTTAACGAGTCAACCGTTTTTTCTTAACCGCGAAACTAGTTGATTCTATCAATTTATTTTTTCGTTGAATTAGTTTGTCACGTGAGATCAACGATTTTTTTGCGCGAAATTTTGTTTTTATTTGTATGATATAGTGAAAGTTGGTGATGATTTAGGATCTCTCGCAAATAAAACAGTGTATTGATGCTATAAGTAATATTAAACAAAAGTATGAAGGAAAGTTCATTTTACTGTCTAGTTTCATAATTTTAATCTACTGCCAACTTAAAAAATCTAAATTAAAAAACAACGAAGTTTTAAAGGAATAATAATGCCAGACAATCAAAGGAATACCTAACTACGATCCAATAGCAAGTTAGTTTCATCACGTTAATACTATACGTTAAACGTGGCAATACTACACTAGTGCACTACAGTTTACGTTTCTACAAATCAGTTAAAAACGTCAACTTTTTTTTTCGTCTACAACTATTTTTAGAAGAGGGTTTCGTTTCGTTAACAAATAGTCAAAGACTCACAATAGACAGCTAAAAAAATAAGACTAAATCTAATAAGAAAGTATTCGGGATCAGCGAGTCATATCAAATTGTAGTGCGATTGCTGTTCCCAATATAAGGAGCCCTTTGTCAGGTGGTCTCGTTATAAAAAGAAAATAAAGCCATCGTTTGTGGTTTCGCCAAACAAAAAAATGTAGCTCGATACTTACACTGAATACTGTTTACGTTAGTTATTTTGCCAAAACTAGCCCATTCATAGAGCTGTAAATAATAAAAGTAGTAACGCGAACATTGTCCCCATTAAGCACAAAGCTAGTTCATTAAGAGCCATCTATCTCTGGCGGCTCATTCCAGCCATGGCAGGCTGTCGCATGTACCTACAAGCACAGTGCGGGGAAACAAGGGTATATATTGTAGCCGCATTTTGAATATACCTTTCTGCAAGCTCAAATATGGTAGAGCTATAAAGTGTGGAGGTCAATAAACTTATCATAAATAAGGAATTTTGAAGATACTGCTAGATAGGGATGGATAGTGTAGTCATTATTGTAAGAAGCTCCCTCGAAGAAAAAGTTATGTATTCTACAAGCGGTCCCCCTAAATTTTTAGAAAATAGGTAGTTATTCTATAGCCTTTGTTCATCAGGGAAAATTGAGGATTTTAATGGTGAAATAATTTTTCAAATTAAAACTAATCAGATTCAATAACTTTATTTCTTTAGGTTTACAAAATGAGCACTTAAATTGTTCCAGTAGTTTCGGAGTCTATTCAATTCAAACAATCAAATCTCTCCTCATTAAAATTTAGTCTTGAAGTGCTACGAATCTCGTAGCAGTAAATTCGTAGAAAAATGTGCTACGAATGTTCTGATGCTACGGAAGTGCTACGAATTCCTTCAAATTGTTAACCAAGGTGATATCTCTCCACATCTCTCCACCACTTAACTATCTGACGGTGGTACCAATTGAGAGATCTTGCAAGTGCTTTGTACACCCACGGGACTGCCTCATATTCATACAACAGTATGAATCTAGCGTGGTCGTAATTATGAAAGAAATTTATGAATTTTATTTCATTCTTAAAAATTTGGAATTTATTAGGAACCACAATTCCATGAATGACCAAAATCTGAATTGAAACTGTAGACTGTTGCTAACAATCTACAGGTAGCTCGCTAAAGTTCAATCAATGCCTGAAATCACTAAATCGCATGAAGACGAAGAAGCTTTCGCTGTCTGTCTGTTTTTCCCTATGTATACTTAAATCATTAAAACTACGCACCGGATTTTGATTTTTTACGTTTATTTATATACTTACTCGTATGTACATAAGAGGAAAGTTTATGTATCAGCATTGCGCCCGTGCAAAGCCAGAGCGAGACGCTAGTATTGTATATACCTGAAGTATTTTCAGCCTTGGCCATTTTTCAGGTTTCTTGCTGTAATTATAACACGCCCGCCTCGTCCGTAGCTCCACACCGCCGGCGCCATATTTCAAACTGTGCATACCTACGAATATGTCGGCCATTAATTATACCGAGTGCTCGATACTGTGCAATTACGCTTGACGTTCTGCAAATTATTCGTTTTATTTCCTCTCAATAAAATATATCCAGCTTTTTACCCACGAGGGAACATAGACGTGGACGGGGTGAGAGATTTTTTGTATGATTTTTGTTGTATTATAGGATAGCTTTCATTAAAATTTGCTAGCTCTGTCTCAGAGTTTCCAAGACGAAAATTTTCGTTCTTTTTAAATAATTGACGGCCGATGTTGTGCGCTGGGGGGAGGCCAACCAGGCAGGTTGCCGGATCGATTCCCCTCTTGGGATAATGTTTGTACAATGTGCAAATATTTTTTCCAGGTGTTCTGGCTATTTTCAATGTAAAATAAAAAAAATATGTAGATATATTTAAACAAATCTGTAATGTATGAAGAAACATACAAGCTCTGATTGCTTTGGGGCTTGGTGATGCTCTATGAAATTTGACTTGTAAATGCTTATTTTAAATAATAAATAAAATAAATAAATAATGCTGGACAATCCACACAGCATCATCTAGCCCCAAGCTAAGCAGAGCTTGTGTTATGGGTACTAGATGACTGATATACATAATACAATATGATTAAATAGATAGATATTTTTTAGATTCAGATTCAGATTTCTTTATTGTCATAAATCAAACATAAAAAAAGTGTACAATATAATGGTACCTTAATTATATGCCGAGGCTATGACTCGTCAAAACATGATAAATAATTATAATTAACACTTTTGCTGTATAGGGGCAAGTTTTATGTTTAAATTAATGAAACATTCACTGCGGGTCAGGTGATATTTCGGATATGTCAGGTGATTTCAGTAAAGATTTTACATTATATAGACTGTAATCATTTTCTAAGAACTCTTTGATACTATACAGCGTTTTGTCGAGTAAAAGATTTTTTAATTCTAGATTAAACTTATTTTCATTTTTAATTAACTTCAACTGTAAAGGCAGTTTGTTATATAATTGTTGACCTATTATTTTGGGCAGCTTTTTTGCATTTTTAGTCGATGCTGGATTGGCTCTAGCATCATTTTATTTCGCGTACTACGTTTACTACTGACTCGCCTTATAATGTAGTCACTAAAATTTAACCTAACGTACTTTATGACCTCCATTATGTACACAGCTACAGATGTTAATATGCGAAGATTTTTAAAATGATCACGGCATGACTCCCTAAATTTAGCTTTTATTAGCACTCTTATGTTAGGCACGCTTTTGTAATTTCAAAACTCTTTCGTAGTCTGTTGAGCTCCCGAATAAAATAATGCCATATGACATAATAGAATGGATATAGGCATAGTATATGTCTTTTAGGGCTTTTGCTGAGGTAATAGGTCGAAGTTGTTTAAGCGCGTAAATTCCTTTAGCCATCTTCTTACACGTTGAGTCAATATGTGTCTTCCATGACAGTAATGGATCTAACTCGAACCCTAACATTTTTACTAATCTCGATGGAACTAAGGTATTGCCGTCAAATAAAATTATTGGTTTACTATATATTGTTTGTACAGTCGTTGAAAAAAATATTATGTCAGTTTTATCTTCATTTAATTTTAAGCCATTCATTTGAAACCAATTGCTCAATTTAGTGATCGTGTCCTTAATGTAACCTATAAGAACTTCAGTACTTTCTGCTGCTAAAATTACAGTGGTGTCGTCCGCGTACTGAATAATTTCACCCTGAATATTCAAATGAACTATGTCGTTTAAGAACGCCAAGAACAGGGTATTTCCAAGCGCAGATCCTTGGGGAATTCCTATGGTAGAGTTTTTGGCAGCTGATCTAACCCGCTTTTCTTTTATTTTTACTTCTACAATCTGCTGTCTGTTTTTTAAAAAAGATTTTATGAGATCTAGGCTATTACCTACCAGTCCATATACCTTTAGTTTTTCTATAAGAAGTTCATGATTTACCGAATCAAAGGCTTTTGATAAATCTAGAAAAACTCCAGCTACTTTTTTCTTAGCTTCAAGGTGACTGAAAACCCTTTCTATTTAGCGTTCAGTGGCTGATATCGTGGATCTACCAGCTCTATAAGCGTGTTGACTATCTGACAAATAGTTGTTTACGACTAGGTGATTCATAATAGAGTCGGACAATATACATTCAATTAGTTTAGATATAGTAGGCACTATTGCAATAGGTCTATAGTTCTTAATGCTAGACCGTTCTCCTTTTCCTTTAAAAAGGGGTGTTATTCTTACCATTTTCAGACAATCTGGATAAGAGTTTGATTTCAGAACGCTATTTATAAGGAAAACTAAGTGTTCACTTAAATAAGGCAAAGCCCGATACAAAAACGTGCCCGTTAGGTCATACACATCCTTCGTATTAGATTTATCAATTTTTTTCTTTGCCAATTTTATCAATGCTGCCTGGTTTATACAGTGAAATGTTAAGCAATTCTGTTCATTAAAATATTTTCTTAAAAATAATATAGCGTTTAGTATGCTTAGTTTATTGGATTTTTTGATTTCAGTGCCAATTGAAATAAAATAGTCATTTATATAATCTGCAATGTATTCCGATTCAATTTGTTTATTTGATATATCTCTAAGATCCCATTCCCACCCTTTGATGGCTTGGTTGGTTTCTTGCTTTACTATGTTCCACACTTCTTTTTTAGGGTTTTTTGAGTTCAAAATGCGGTTCTCTACATACATTAATTTTTCTTTTTGAATAAGATCATTGCGGTTTTGAATTTTTGTGTTTATAAGTCCATGTTTAATTATTAATTCTGGGTATTGTCGTTGAATCATATATAAATCATTAATGTCATTCTGTAGTTTTATTATTTTGTCGCTAATCCAAGGGGATTTTGGTTGCGTTTTAATTCGTTTTATTTTAGTAGGGAAATTTATATTGAAATTCCAAACTAATTTATTCATAAATGTCGTAAAAGTATTATCACTATAACTATAAAATATTTTATCCCATTCATAAGACAGCATTGCACAGCCAAACTCCTCTATCTTCTGTAATTTGATAGGTCTAGTTTCAATGTACCTGAACTTTTCAGTTTGATGCTTAAGGAGCTCTACTTTAGCTAACTGAGCGTCATGATCTGATAAAGCTGTTGCTAAGGGCGTTACTTGAATGGCGTGGGATTGAATGTTTGTTACTACGCAGTCAATAGAAGTAGCAGAGTCATCTTTGATTCGAGTGGGGAAGTCAACTATGTTTCTAAAACCATTAATTAACATTAAATCTATCAGATCTTTTTTCTTTGATATGTCAAGTAGAAAATCTACATTCCAATCCCCCATTATAATAATTTTTGTTTTTGCGACGCTGCATAGTAACTCAAAGAGTTTCTTAAGTACCTCTATCATGATTGCAAAATCACCTAACCCTGTCCTGTACATGCCTATTATCCATAATGAATCATAAGGAGTGCTTATTTCCAATGACGCTAATTCACATGCGTACTCTACTGTTAGCGCATCAATACTTTGGTTGCGTTTACATTTAATATTATTTCTGACTAAAATTGACACTCCTCCATGGATTCGATGTTTTCTTACATAATAATTAGCGTGAATGTAACCATTTATAACTAAATTAGACACTGTGTCTGGCGATAGCCATGTTTCAGTTAATATTAACACATGGGGTAGGTACGTTTCAACAATTCCTTCTAATAGTAGTATCTTATTACCTACACTACAACAGTTTTGATGCATTATTAAAAATTTGTCTAAGTCACCACTAGATCCCCCTGGGGGTTGACTAAAAAAGACTTATCATAAGCTACAATGTCACTGGTTTCGACTTTTGACGGAATACATGAGTCATTGATTATTATTGTTGGAAAATTATTTTTAGTAGAATATTCGAACACACACTCTTTTACAACAATTAAATTTGCATAAGTATGAGTAAACTCAAAGGATGAATTATGTAAAATAATTTTAGATAAGTACTTACAAAATGTCTTTGTAATTATGTGGTTTGAAGCTAAAAACCTATTCTTAAATAGATTAATGTCAATTACAGTCATTCCTGGAGAACAGTTAGCCAGTTTATAGAGCTCTTGATTTATACAGTAAATATAATCGTTCTTTGACTTATCAAATTTATTTTTCCCGTAAAGATACGGTAATGTAGTTATCTGAAATTTTAACTTTTGACTTGCGCATACCTTTTTAATGTACTTTATAGTCCCTAAGTTATATTGGTCGCAGTCCGACGCGATAATGATAACGTCATCTCCTTGGGAAAGGTCCTTTGTGAGTACCTGAAAATTCTTAACCAACTCTCCAATAGGAGCGCCGGGCTTGCATATGGACAGGATAGAGTCATATACGTCATTGGTTCTTCTTATGTATTCTGCAATTGATTTACCGTATAAGTCGCCCAAAATTAACATTTTATTCGGTTCTTTCTGTGAAATTTTGTCAACTGTTTCAGTACTGTGGAAACTGCGATTGGTCTCAATGAGTTCGCTGCTCTTAGGTTGCTCGCTGCATAAGACGTTTGGATTAATTTCTCCGTTATCCTTTAAATTTTCGGCTCTTTCTCTGGTGTTTCCAATTGTTTTATTTTTTATTGTTCGGGCTGTGGTCGTAATGTTGGCGTTACTACGCATTTTTGTTGTAATTTTCTTGCCGCGCGACGTAGCCAAACTTTGCTCATGTAATTTCTCTTGTGTTTTTGATTTCTGCTGTTTCATACCAGATTTATTGTTCTTACATTTCAATTCCGAATTTATATTTCGGAGCTCATTTATTTCTTTGTTTGAAGTAAGTTTTGAAATATTTACAAGGTCCTGATTTTTTAATTTAATGTTTTCAGTCTGTAAATCGATCACTTGATTTTTTAAGGTATCTATTTCCATATTCAGTAAATCCAAGGCATCCTCACTTTCTTTTTGAAAAGTGTTCTGCAATTTTTCAAATAAGGATGCATTACTTTCATGCATTTTAATGATATTTAAAGCCTCTTCGTATTCAGATACATCGTGCACGTTTTGTGTTAACCGCTGTTGTAATTGCCTATTTTGTTGATCTAAGTCTTCTATTTCGCTTTCTCTGGATGCCAGAGAGGCTTTTAGGTCAGCAATTTGATCTAGTAAATTTTTGTAATCATCTGAGCAATCGTCTTGTTCTTTTAACAATTTTATGTTAAGCGCCTGAGACTTTTGTAACTCAGTTGTAAGTTTGCGAATTTTGTTTTCTGCATCCAGGATTGCTATACGACTACGAGTTTGAGGCATCTTGATTTCCTTTAATGCAAAAAGTGTCTTAGCGGCGATTTGAACTCATAACCGCTAAGTCTTTTGCTATTTTAGTCGCTTCCTCTGACCACTCCACTGGCGGTGCTCTGGTAGAGCCAGTCGAAAATGTGAGATGCTTCAAGCAAGTAATATTTTGCTACTTACTTATGTCAGTTATTATTAGTCATTGTTCATTTCTGGTCCGTTTCGTTGCTGTTATTTTATTTCCAGTTACCTTCAACTTTTTTGATTACGAACAACTTTGATAGTATTTTGTGTAGTTTAATCGTTTTTAAATTAGCGTTTTAAAATTTCAGTCAGAAAAAAGTCACTCACTGAGTATTGTCTTCTTAACGGATGTTTCCTTCAGGTTGTAGGTTGCTGATACACTGCACTGTTGTGCTGATTCTCACCACAATTTGTCGTCAGTAATAATTGGCTGTTTGTTACAATATTCGCACTTTTTTCTGCGAGATAACATTCACACTTGATACTCAATACTTTTTAAAACTGATATTGCAATGTAAAGTTTTGAAAAGCGACTACAACTATTTTTAAGAATTTTTTTCTGCGGAGCCACAAGTTACAGGCCGCGCATCGATTTTTATTATACATACATAGAAAACGACCAGAACCCCTGAACAAATATCTGCAGATCGTACAAATATTTGTACCGAGGCGGGAATCGAACCCGCAACCTCCTGCGTCGCAGGCAGACCTTCGCCCCCCGCGCCACAGAGGTCATTTTGTAAGCCTAAAGAAATCAAGTTATTGAAATCTGATTTTCCAACATTATTTATTTATTATTATATTCTTGAGCGGCCGCAGGACTGTATAAATTTGGGCAGTTTAGTTCTCTATCATCTACATATCAAAGGAAAAGTACCTTGCACATTATATATTACTTTCGTAAGACCCAATCTTTCACAAGCAATTAAGGCACCGTATCTATCCTGAAAAGGTATAGTTAGTATATATTCGCACGAAAACAGCCTCTAAGTCAACGGTAACAAAAGTCAAACTCCTGGGTCTGGTACATTAAGAAAGCTTTCGATTGAGTGACATCGATCCGTGCCGTCACGGCGCCGGAACGCTCCCGGAGTAAATCCGGACTACAATTTCACGCGGTATTTACTTTCACTGAGCTATGCTGCGTTTCGATCACGCTAATTAGGGCGAGTGAGTTGCGCGGGACAGTGAGATAGTGATTCGTGACAGAAAGCTGTAGACAGTCTATGGAGCGTTTAGAACTTAAGAGGGCCAAAGGCTGACCAAGTGAAGGACTAACCAAAGCTACGGAAATGTTGAAAGCGAAATATGAATGAAAAATCCAAATTGTGTTTTTTTATAACCAGCCTGATACTTTATTAAATTTCTAATCTCTTGCTGCGTTTGCTGATTTGAGAAGCAGTTATTGCTCGTTGATTGTAGTGAGAAACTATGAGGTGTCATGTTGTCTATATCTATACTAATATTATAAAGATTTGGTTGTTTGTTTGTTTGAATTGATTAGGCACCGAAACAACGGGACCGATTTGAATAATTTTTTCACTATAAGAATCCGAAATTTTCCCTGGCTAGGTTAAGAATATTTTCAAAAAGCTAAGGTTAGGTTTTACTATGGTACCAAATTAAATTTCAGCCAGTGTCCTTGTCCTTAACTTTCCTTTCTATCCCAAAACGAATCGAAAACTTTGTTAGAACTTTATGAAAAAAGAATTAAACAAGGCAAATATCCAGGCACCACAGTTAATTCGCGATAGCAGGCCGTATTCATGCAATCTTCACACGACATTGATCGACTCTGCCAGTGCTGCAAACGAGGCTCCAAGAATGAAACATTCACTTAGTTTGTTGCAAATAAAAGAAAATATTCTGTTTTATCTCGACGTGGATGTTTCTGGCTCGCTGAATCGGGATTCTCATTGATTTGTTAGTTTGTCTGACTTTATAACCTAAATACGCGATACAAGCCTGTCCTTAGTGCTGTTTGTTTGAGCATGCCTTATGTTGAAGTAAATACCATTAGTATCTTTTTGTTTTAAGTAAATTGTTAGGGTTGTATTATAGAACAGAGGACCGCCTCTGTTCTATAATACAACCCTAACTAATTTTTAACCATTCCTAACAGATTTAGAACATAACACTTGAGCTACAATATGACAAGTCAACTTTAATAGTGTTATTTGTTTATCCAATAAGAAAAATAATATTATACTTACTGGACAACTATTGGAACGATTTGAAAGATTTGTTTCACCATTAGAATCTTACGTTGTTCTTTTAAACATAGGCTATTATAATATGTTCATAGTATGGTATCATTGATGATGATGATGATTATAATATGTTCATAGTATGGTAGCATCACACAAACATGAAATCCTTTCGCTGACATATAGTTTCCGAGAAACTCTAACCGTACTTCCATGAAATTTGCATTGAAATTTTGATAAACTGTTAATTAATATGATTCCAATTAAAAGTTAGGACTTGCTACTAAGTTGGAGGCTGTGACCTACCTGCCTACTACGTGACATTAGGTACTCGTATGAAGTTTACAGTTATACTAGGACACGATAAAACGCCATTATAAAATGGTGTAGGCCCTCAATTTATTGTACATCTAGTGCTTTTCTTAGTGAAATCTTTCCATTTCCAGGAACGTGTGAAATGCTGTGTGCAGTGAGAGTAGATAGGTGCACGGGGCGAGGCTGAATGCAGCGGGAACCCGATTGGAAGGCAGCGGCCAGCGCACGGGTTGATTAACTTCTCAGGGGACGGATCTAGGCAGGGGCTTGGCTCTTATTTTTCATGGACCTCTTGGGAATTACAAAACAATACAATCATGGACCTCTGGGAATAAGCCTCTCCAATTATGACTATTTCCAATATCATATGATTTTTTTATTTATCTATGTTCATGCATTTTGTTCGCTGGCTGCGGGCTGATTTGCGACCGACACTTGCTTCATCACAAATTCCAGTCATTCGCTACCAGGTGAATTAATTATTTCAGCTATTTGAATACTAATAATTTGGTCGACTAATAATAATTTTTTATATAAATGATGCTGATTGGAATATAAACTCTACTTATCTAGAGGTAATAGCTACCTTAAATTTAGTTAAATGTTATAGTAATTTTTATTTATAGACTCGATTTCGACTCGACTCACCAGCAGTGGATAGGCTGATTAATGATGAAGTTCCTGCCACTGGTCAAATTATTTAAGTCGCTCTTGATGTAAATTATGTCTTATCCGGTATTTTTTTTATTATCCCGGGGGCTAGTCCTCAATCCATTCTCCACCCGGTTCGGACATGCCAATAATTGAATCCGATTTTTTTTGCACTTTTGAAGCGCAACCGCGCTGATTGGATTTTGAGTGGAGTTCTCGGGCTCCTCACCTAAACACAGGCAAAACAATACGGCGGGAAATTTACCGGAAACCAAGGTTTAGTGCACGGCAGAGCAGTGGGGGGGGGGGGGGGGGTTCACACGATAATAGGTAGTCAGGTGCACGTGGGGAGATGTCCATTATCTAGTCAACTTATATACTTTTCATATCCGAGAAACGCGTCTAAAGTCGCGAGAAGAAGCTAAAACTTTCAGATTTAGATTTCAGATTCAATAACTTTATTTCTTTAGGCTTACAAAATAAGCACTTAGACAACTTAGCACTTTCTTAAGAAGGAAAGGATTCGTAAATATCAGAATACCTCCCAATAATTGAATCTAAGTGAAGCACCCTTGATGGACTTGATGGAGGTTTATATGTTTCTATATACCATAATTGATAGTTAAAAATTTATTTTATTGTTTATTTTGTATACCCAAAGAAAATATTAATTAATTATTTCTGATCTGCCTCCCAAAAAACCTGCGATAAATATAGGTATTGCTTCGCATTTTCTAGACTATAATAGAAAAGAATGACACCCCCTTCCCACCTCTGATCGTCCGTAAATAAATTGCATTATTTATGGAATAGTCTGCTCCTTCATAATTCCCCATGCATAATAAATAGTCTATTAACTTGCAACATTGTTTTTTCTAAAATTTAACTTCTTAGCAGCTGTTTTAAGTTCACAGATCAATATGAATCAAGGTTCAGGTTTCTGCCTATCAATCATTCTATTGAACACATAGTAATGTTCGGTACAAATAATAATCTGTGACTCCGCCAAAAGAAAGAATACTCGCTATCACCGCCATCTATCCATTTTGGTGCTGACTATTTTGGTTTTGTGTAAATATCTTTGGAACGATACTTCTTCCGAGCCTTGCTCTGCTCTGAACTGATTCTATTAAAAATAATAGATGGCGCTTTTACTAAAGAATTAATTCTTTAAGTACCTATAGTAAAATAATAAAGAACAATAATATATTGGGTTTTTGGTCTGTGTTACAGAGAGATAAGGCTGGTCGTTCTTTTTTCCCTTAGTCGCTTTTTCCTATCAGCAACTAGTAGTAGTAAATGCTAAGGTCTTTGGTTGAAAAACAGTGGCGAGCATCAAACAAAAAGCCTAACAGTTCCATTTTTTTAATAAATGCACATATAAATAATACTACTATATATATACACTATATAGTATTCGAGTTTTTATGCAAGAGAACGTCTTGTACCAATAGGCTAATAATTTTACACAAAAATTTAAAAGAAAAAATACTAGGGCTTATACGATATTATCTCCTAAGCCCCAAACGACGCGACGAAGGACGGCCACTATCCATATTTTATAGAAACACAGGAAGGCGATAAGTAGATCCATCGCCATTCGAAGGTCTTTGGATTTTTATAAGCCCCATTTTTAGCCAATTTAATTTTACATAGAAAATAGGTTGTTGAAAAATACAAAATAAATGTAAGTAGTAAAACTCGATAGTACCACGATAGTAGAATCTTAAATCATGTCTAAAAGAAAAAAGTCAGTGCGTATTTTTTAGTTTTTTTTTGGTGGTAGGTAATTACAATTTATCGAACCTTTGTTTTACCACATCTCATTCGATGGTAGAAGGTATCAACGTCTTCTCGTACCTCTCGATCTTCTTTTCTTATCTCGAAGATCTACAAAAAGAAGGCAACTTACATCAACAATAAAAACAATACAAACATAACATAGAACGTTACAATATTCCTCACAGCCGAACCAATTTTCCCTCCATGTTCGTAGGGAGAAAATGGATCGTGCAAACCTCAGGGCTGCGTTAAGACAATTAATCTTTATCAAAGTCTCGGCCTAAATAGGCTTCATAGAATAGTCACAACAGCCTCATATATATACAACTACGAAGACCGTAGATAAGACAAGTATTCACGACGCATCGTCCCCTTCTCCCCTCCCCTCTCCCCTCTCCTCACGTATCTACGTTATTCACGTGAGCTCGCGTGTTACGGTCAAGTTACGGTATATATAGCCTGTGGACTGTAGCCACTCTGAAACCGCCGGAGGATCGGAATTGCCGTTATTGTCTTGTAGAATACCAATGATGGTTTTCATGACCTACATACGACAAAGTTTACGTATTGGATTATGAGTGTATTATTATTTCTTTAGGAAGACTTAAAGACAATATTATCTAAGAAACCGTTCCTTACTGTAAGGACGCTATTTAGAAGTAGCGAGTATATTTAAAATTGATTTTTGAACGAACAACGAAGATACGTTCCTAGGTTTACAAAGAGTACCTAAGAGCTCAAAATATCAGCTGATGAAATCCTCACCATTCTCACTGAGCAATGGCCTCACAATGGAATTATCAGATCGCAATAAATAAATTTTTATTTAAGGCGTACAAAATAAGCCACTTATAGAAAAGTAAATTGTTTTTTATTTATGACTTATGTAACCGAATAGGAAATAAAATGAAAAAAAAATAAAATCCAAATTAATATTCTATAAAAGTTCCGTTAAGTCTTATAAATAATTTAAAATGTTAATAAAGTTACGATCCTTACAATTATTTTAAAGATCGTAACTTTATTACCATTTCAAATGCAAAGTAGTGAAATAGGAATCACGAAAACAAATGAGTTCTGTTTAATTATGCCCGCATGCAAGAACCCAGCGCAGTCATAATTCAGTGCACACTAACAACCATATTTCAGTGCACACTTAGCTTCCGCAGTGGGATGTAAAACTGTTACAATGTTGAATGTGCTTCCTAGTTTTGTTTTCTTGTACACCAGCAGAGTACAGATAACACCGGATCGCAGCCTAAAGGTTCATTTGAGAACGTATCACTGGGCACTGTTAGGATGAGATACCAAACAGATTTAAACCCTTTCTTCATTGGCGCAGGTAAGATAATCCATTGTTACTTGAAATTCAAAAATATACTTTTGTGTATATAACAATCTAGTTAAAGCAGAATCGGATATTGGCTTACTTAGCACCTGAGAGTATTCGTTGCTATTTTAAATTTCAGAATAATATTTTAAACATCTGAATAACCTTCAAAATTAAATTTGAAATAAAATACTACCCTCTACGTTTCAACGAAACAATAAAACTTGTTTTGCTGTACGTCGACTAGATTGCCAACTACAAAGGAAAACAGAGGGTTTTAAAGACGTTCCCTCTAATATTACTAATTAAATAGTTAAAGTCCGACGAACCAAAATATCGACATATTGTGGGTAGTTGAGACCTCCAGCTTTCAGTTTGAGCTTCAGGAGATTACTTTCTCACAGGAAAATCCTTTACACTTACAAAGAAAATAACTCCGACTGAATTTTTAAAATAATATTTAATGGCCGCAATAAATTTGTTATTTAATGGCCACATTTTGAAAATGGACTAGAATGATTTCCACTGATTGAAAAAATTCGGAATGTCCGCTCGTCGATGTTTATTTACGTAACTTACTTCGAAAACATTAAATTTCCTGCCTCTTAGGCGATGGTTACGAAAAGTGTCTTACTTAGTCTGAGGCCTTTTCGTAAGTTTGTCTTTATTTTGATGTAATAGAAAATATTGCCCATATCAAATATGGATACAGTATAAAAACTATCGTAGTTTGATGAATTCATTACGAATGTAAGCGGGTTAACTTAACTTAACTTACAACATATAATAGGTTCGTAGTTAACCCGCTTACATTCATAATGAGTGGATACAGTAACTTATTTATTTAAGAAAAGGAAATAAAGGTCAGTTGACCAACGCAAAATAATCCAAGTTATTATTGGATTTGAAGCGTTAAACTTATTAAAATTTAGGCAAGTTTATCAAGGCATTCAATGCAAATATTATGTAACTGTCGAATGCAAATATTTTAGAGCTGTCGAATGCAAATATTATAGAACTGTCGAGTAAGTACAAATAAAGCCTTATTCAATTGTTATCACGTCCGATTGCCTTCAATTCGCGTTCCGTAAACGTTGCTACGTGTGCTCTAAACAGAGAGCGCTCTATGATGTTACTATGAAATTAACAACATGGCACTGGACCGTATACAATCATATTAAGTTCAATACCTTATAAGATCTTGGGGTTCAATAATTATTGTATCAGGCATCCCGCAAGGTTGAATATTATTAATATTACTCTATATAATCTGTATACTCCTCATATATACCTCTAATGTAGGATTTTTTTGAGGTGGTCGAGAAGGTAGTAAAAACCCTCCAACCCCCCATTTTATTTTAGCAAGCGATGTACCACACACCCTGTACATATATATAGGGTATAATATTTTAATATTTTAAACTAGCTTTAAGCTTAACGGCGCTACGTGAGCTACTCATCTTAAATTAATACTAAGTAAAGTAGATATTATGTAAAGTAAATATCTACCTCTCTTCTTTTTCAGCAAGCCACCAAAAATCAGTCCATATTTAAAAACTATGCTATTTCTCGCCTGTAGGGAAAATAGTTCCACAAAGAACCAACAATTTTAGGCTATAACAACAATCATGCAAAACCTGGGTAAGTATAAAACATATTTGCGCTCAAAAGTATAAAAGCTCTCCGAACCCTTTGCCCAATCGGCCAGTCTTTCAGTTGGAAAAGTTATTTTTACGCGCAACAGAACCTCAACAAGTCATTGGGTATAAAACTCGCTTGGGATGGAAGCAAATCACTATGTACAAGCTTACGCAGCGAAATTTATGTTTCTTGTGTATAACATAAATCTGATTTAGCCGATCTCGTCGAGCTGATCATAGGAAAACCTTGACGTTGCTTTGAGCACTTACACACGCAAGATAACATAATAAATATTACCAAATTCCATGATTGTTTCTATTCCCTCGGCTACTAGCTTGATGGAAATGAAAACGGCTGTAACTATAGAATTAGATTTTTATAATACTGGATGTTGGTTCGTTCAGAAATCTTTATAGCGGCCCAGCAGCATGGTCGACTATCACCATTAAAGTGGCAAATTATTCTGATGTACCATTACTCAATAACTATACCTACGATAACAAATCTCTAAAAGCAGAAGCTGAAAACCTTTATATTTATAAAACTCCTACAACTCTATACTTTACCAACAAAAGTCTTTTGCTGTGAATTTCTTAAGGAAAAGTTGTTCAACTCGAATATTATGAATTTGTTTGAATAAAGTGAAAGGTATCGGCAAGAAGGTATAACAACTCGAAAGAGAGCTTTGATATTGTACCTGGTTGAGGAGCTTTTCAATGTAGGGCTCGATTATCGACGCGGGATATATCAAACATCTAATATTAATATAACGGATATTTTCTGGTAAAAATAGGTGACTAGGTTTCCCTGTATAGGTACTTTGATCCTTAATGAAAGTAACGTACCTATTGGTCAGAAGTTAATTTTTTCAAGCTACGATTATACTTACATAAAACGTTGCATGAACAATATGAATGGAAAGAAAGTCTTACTTTTTAGATTTTTTTTGTTAGCGTGCTTATAAATTATACTATAACTTTAAGTTTTGATTTAAACATATATCGATAGCATAAATTAGCTATTTGTTTCGCTAGCGAGGTATTAAGTAACGTTGATTCAACGTTACGGTGATAATGGACACGGAATAGATACTCATTCACACAATGTAAGTCATCTATCATATAATAAAAGGAATGATTGCTATGATTGAGGATTTTGAAAAGGAATGGAATAGAAAACACATAGTTGTGACCCCGTGTGAGCAGGAATGGGGCAAGAAAATGACAATGAAGTCCTCGCGAAGCTGATCCCGATGATGTTGACGATGACTGAAGGCGCGGCGTGACGTCATTATACATTATATTACGTGTCTTGTACAACCAACCGAAACGAATCAGACATACTTGCATAAAAAACTTCTTACTTATTAACTTCCTCTACTTTGCTATTGACACTCGAACGACTCTCTATTCACAAAGAGCACCTTCATCAGCGCTTCGTACTCGCAGTTCTTTCAGACCGCGTCACCTGCGTCGGTGTGGACCAATCACTCGCGTCAGCAGGTACCTCCGTGATGGATGGAGAGGACGGCGGCCGAGGGCGGGACAAGCCGTATGTCTGGGGGTTGCTGCAGGAGAACTGTTCTAGACTTTTTGTTGGACATCAAATGAGTACAAGTAGAGTGCCTAAAATAAGAACAGAGATTTCATCAAACCCAACACATAGTCTGTGGTGCCATCGGTCAAACAAACGATGTTCTCTTAGTAATATTCTTTTTTAATATTTTTATTAGCAATTTACGAATACTTTTCATACTCCGCTTTTGACGGAATTTTGTAACTTAATGGTATTAAAATAACGTGTTTTTTTGAATAAGTGAACTGCAAGCCAAAGCGCAAACATCTTTACATGAACATTTTTGCCTATTATCTTATGCTATACCTAATGTTTCCAGTTTTACAGATGTAGTGTGTAAAACTAGAAACATACAAGTGTAAAATGATGACTTGATATCAAGTCATCATTTTACACTTGTTACCAGTACAATGTTGTAGCATTTCTAGCCAAAACAATTAATCCCTTCCTGCCTAAATCAATAACTTTTAACCTCAATTACCCTTAGTGAAGTTCAAACTTTATGAGCGAAATAATAACATAGCCATTCCATCAGCCGGCGGAATCCGCACTGTCCCTGCGACATGTCCACGTCGCCAGATCTTCAAGAATCTTGTTAATTTCCCTGATTTACGGCACGAGCCCTAACAGACGTTCGTTTAGATAAATTGTTGGGTTTATTCCGTTATTTTGTTATTCTGCTTTTGATATAATGACGCTGTGTCGGTTTCGTAAATTTGTGGCGACCCATTTGAGAGAGCATGACCAGTGTTCACTCGCAGGAAATTGAAAAATAGGATGATAGCTGATACCTATAAAATATTTGCTCTTTATTTTTAAGGGTTTTACCATGGAACAATAATCATAAACAAAACTCACCTATACTGGTAGGTGATACTTTTGAAGACATTACATGTATATAGAAACATCACGGAGCATGGCAAAATGCATTAAATAAATGTCAAAAATATTTCTCAAGTTTTAAAAACACTAATCCGAATAATATGGACTGTGATGTAATTATATTTTCGTCAGGTGTCTAAGATCATGTGTGTCGCTCGACCTCCGCTTCGATCTTTCACTCCTGTCGACAGCTTGCTTTATTATAAAAGTATCAAACGAACACTCTCTTTCAATATCCCCTCTCCATATTCCAGCGGCGTGCTCGTGACGTCATCATCTAGTGTCATATGTTATTCCGAGCCTTCCCTTCCCGCAATCTTATAGAGCGGTTACCTTATCCAGTTGCTAGGGTGGAATACTAATGGAATAGCATACTACTGCTATCATGACGTTACACTAAACAGCGCGAGGCTGCAGTGATGTGGGGACGTGCGACTGGAGGGGTGGGGGAAATGATCAGCAGGTATATTTTCCTTATGGAGGATTAGGAGGAAAGAGTTTATTCAGCTTCATATCGGTAGTTAGTCTTTGTGTTATGAGTTCCTAGTAGCGCTTACTTTTTGGAATAGATTTAAGAAAAAAATCGCTGCTTCAATAATACGTATCAGCAAGTGTTTAAGTGGGAGTCCATCTGAGTACCTACCTGTTATGAAGCGGAAAACCTATTAGAACATGATCCGATCTCGACACCATAAAACAGCATCAGAAACATGCATCATAGATCTCCGGATGTCAGATTTTTGTCTTCGAGAATATTCCTAAGTGTTCCAATCGAATGATAGAATATCTGATTTCAACGAAATATACCTACTTACTCACTTAACTACATACGTTCTCATTTTGCAAATCCTCACTTTGATCTGCGTGAGTGTTGTCACGTCAAAATATTACTATCTGTGAATGAATCCATAAGCGCCGTAAAGGGTCGTACCGATCCGTCCCACTATAAAGGGTTTAGTGTCGGCAGCTAAATTTGGTTTTTGCCAAAATATATTCTAACCGTAAATTTTTGCTTCCGAATATTAAAGACATAAATCTGCTTATATTATTAAAATACTATTACTGGCGTAGTAGTTACACCTCACTGGCTTATATCCGATATTTCTGATTGAATGCTCTAAAAAATTCAAAGACATCTGCCGAGATGCCAACCGTTTGAAATTTGTATTTCTTACTTCTAAAGTAATCCATGTACAATATACAATTTCTTTTACAAAAAACTAGCGCCCCGCTCCGGCTTCGCTCGGGTACAATGCTGATATAAAACCTATCTCTTGAATCATTCTGTTAAAAAAAACCGCATCAAAATCCGTAAAAATCGTAATATGGTGTTAAAGACCTAAGTATACAAACAGACAGACAGCGGGAAGCGACTTTGTTTTATACTATGTAGTGATGATATCGCTCATTTGGAAGATTATCGACGTAATTGACAGTTTTCATTTTTTACAGGAGAGCGTTTTTAGTGTTTTTTATTCGTTCTTTATTCAATTTCTAAGCAACTGGTGGTAGGTAGGATTATGATTATACTAGATTCATATTAGAGCTGTATTCATGCAATTCCTAATGTTATTTTAAGATTCTAAAACTTGTGTTTAGTATTGCCATAATTTAAAAATAACTATTATTATATGAGTCAGTAATATGGATTACGTTAGCATTTTATACAAAGTAAGCATTTTCGTGAATAATAATTGTTATTATCGTAAACTCGATGTAAAGTTCTAGTGGACCGAATCCCATCCCTAGATACAATAGCTTGGTTATGAACTATATAATGTACGCGGTGCCGTGTCTTTACTGCGGGTTCTACGCGACCGTTAGGTTAGGTTAGGTCCGCTGTTTATTTATTTAGTCTATATGTGCAAGTGATAGATTGTACGTAGGTACTGTACATACATGCCTTAATGAATACATTTCGTTAGTTCGAATGTAATACTGAATTTTCACAACCCACTGGCGTATATGGGGAATTGTAGATGAGTATAACGTCCTCTAAAACTACTTGTTTTCACCCACCCTATACATTCACAATCACTGAAACAAAGGAATTCTGTAAATCGAATCCGTAAAACGGACCTCTGTATATTTTGTCAGGTCGGACCTAGAATATTTTTTGCAATCATTTGAATTATTATAAAAAATTCTATATATGTAATAATATTGTATTATGTACGTATCAGTCATCTAGTACCCATAACACAAGCTCTGCTTAGCTTGGGGCTAGATGATGCTGTGTGGACTGTCCGGCAATATTTATTTAAATAAAATAAAATAAAAAGATCAAATACACTGCCAACCGAAAACAAGTTGTTCACAAGATCAGTGTACTAAGGTAACTACTAGTCTTGTGCACAATATATATGTAAATGCTCTGTCTGCACCCTAAGCACTGTATGCAATCCTCTCTATCCTGCACTTCACCCCCGGGTACTCTGTCTATTTTTTTGAATCAGGCAGTGTCACTCCAATCCCTGCAGTTGATCCATATTGACTAAGCGGAAGAACCGGTTTAAACCAGCCTGGAGCGGTAGATAACTGGTAATTGGAAAACTCAGAGAATCTTTCAGAGGATCCGATGTTCAATTGACTCGGTGACCTGATTCCGGAGAACACGAATTGGTTTATAGAACGAGGTTCTAAAATGAGCAGCTATGATGTATATATGAATATATATCCTCGTCAATGTCAATCATCTTTTGCATCACCAGTTTAGTTCCACGCGCACGTATTGGGCCTTCGCTTCCACATTTACTTAATAGTCTATTCACAAAATGATTGCGTCATCGCAAACATTCAACGTGATTATATTAGCATTTCAAACACAGTCATATCAAACCTAAACCATATTACAGCTGACCCATCGACGGGTAATAGCCAATACCCGGCATACTTTGTTATATATATTATATTATTGCAAGCGATAAATGCGGCATCCTCCGCCATTCCGCGGATTACCAGCTAATAACAATTCGAGCTGGCCGCTGTTGTTTGTTCTTTGTTTCGCGATAGGGTGTGGGCGCGAGGAGCAAGATCGTGTTATACACCGTTCTATGACTGTTACCGTGTTTGAGACTACAGGGGGTATAGGGAATTTACTTTGTTACAATGACTTATAGAACAGCATTTATGTAAAGAAGTAACATCATACTTTGCATAGTTAAGATATTGGTACCCAATTTTTTATTGGTAAACCATTTTAAGTAAATTTCAATAGATATCGGTGCTCCAGTAAGATTTCACCGTCGTCGACCCAGAAATAATAAATAATACAGCAGAAATTATTTCCTTAACGTGATTAAATACATATAATAAGTCACACAAATATTTGACGACCACTGTGGCGCGGTAGGCGAAGGTCCGCCTGCGACGCAGGAGGTTGCGGGTTCGATTCCCGCCTCGGGACAAATATTTATACGATCAGGGGTTCTGGTCGTTTTCTATGTATAATAAAAAAAATGTATATCTATCTATTTAATAATATTGTGTTATGTATATCAGTCATCTAGTACCCATAACACAAGCTCTGCTTAGCTTGGGGCTAGATGATGCTGTGTGGATTATCCAGCGTTATTTATCCAGCATTATTTATTTATCACTTCTCACAACTACTGGTAGACAAAGTAACTTCATCGGACTTAATTGTAACACAACTCCATGACTGCATTTGTGAACAGCGGGAACAACTTGCTGCGAGTTTTTTACGCAGTTATCAAAGAAAATTACTAGCACGGTGAGAAAACAATATTTACATCAAAATCATTTTATAAAAATGCACTCTATCGATGCTCGCCTGCAGACATTATTGATTTATTTATTTCTTAGGTTTACATTATTTCTTAGATAGATTTTCACCGCTTCCTCTCTTATTTTAACCTCAACGACTGACAGTTAACGCTTCCACCGACTCGTTAATCGCGGGTAATGCGATTTTAACTTTCCTTCTCCCAATGATAAGGGCGATTGGTAAATTACCGAGTTTTGGGGAGTTAGTGCGCACTATTCTGAGATACTACAGAAAATGGAACAACATTTATGGTTGTAATAAAAGCTGGTATATTTTCAGTGCAATTTCAACCCAACAATTTTAAAACGCAAACAAAATATATACAGGGTGGAATTTTGTAATGCCACCTGGCATTACAAGGAGGAGGGAAAGTACTCTTAATACTGTAGATAGAAAATTGTACTCAAAGAAAACATTCCTTTAATTTTGAAAATAAAGAAAACTGCATTCAAAGATTTTCGAAAATTCGCTTGCAACACCCGGGAATCGAACCGACTAAAATCTGTAAAAATTACACCCTGTACTTTTATTGCATAGATCGTTAGGGTCAATAATAAGGATGAAATCTCTCTAACAAACTTAATAAATTAAATGAAAGGAAAACCATGAAATCTTAAATTATAAATTGAATGGGCCAAGTTTAAAGATCCATCTGTTTACTTGTGTCAGTAATTAATAATTATCATTGACGTCATTTATCCATTAAAAATGACGAATTAATATTTAGATAAGAAGATTGAAATTTACAGGTGTTTGTACCTAATGCAGACTCTTAATCGCCGCAATAATCACTATTGGTCTCGAGTGAATCCTGTTCGCGTCCATGAAACTAACAGTCAAGTAAGGTTTTCTTTCAACGTTTGGTGCGGAATTATGAGAAATATGGTTGTGTTAGTCCACGTGTACGAAGGTCATTTAAACACTGTCAAGTATCTTGAAATACTGGATCTCTTAAGAAATGGGTTAAATGGTTTCCCCGAGGCAGAGCGAAACCAAATAATTCTACCTTTATACCTTTTTATTTATTTTTTTTTACCTTTCTTTATACCTGGATTGGTACCAACGGCACAATCAGATGGCCTGCGAGATCACCAGATCTCACCCCTTTAGATTTTTTTGTGGGGATATGTAAAAAATCTAATTTACGTGAAATCTTATGCGAATGTAAACGAGTTGAGAGTTGAAGTTCAGAATACGATTTATAATATTCACCACAACACGTTATTAAAAGTTACTAGAAATGAATTCGCTAGAAGAATAAATTTGTGTATCCAAGAAAATGGAGCCCATTTCGAGCAACTAATTAGTTAGTTGACTTTTTATTGTAAATAATTAAAATAATTTAAGATTTCATGGTTGTCCTTTCATTTAATTTATTAAGTTTGTTAGAAAGATTTCATCCTTATTATTGACCCTAACGATCTATGCAATAAAAGTACATACAGGGTGTAATTTTTACAGATTTTAGTCGGTTCGATTCCCGGGTGTGGCAAGCGAATTTTCGAAAATTTTTGAATGCAGTTTTCTGTCTTTTCAAAATTAAAGGAATGTTTTCTTTGAGTACAATTTTCTAACTACAGTATTAAGAGTACTTTCCCTCCAGGTGGCATTACAAAATTCCACCCTGTATAATCAAATCACATTTTCTACTTGTTTCTACTTTTTACAGAGTTATTTTTTGTGAGCAAAACAGATATCCAAAATTGTACATTTAACATATTAGTTTGCATAATAATAGTAATCATACTAGCTTCCCTATCCTACGAGTATCTTACGCAAATGAAGATGGAATTTATGAATGTTTCAGCAAAAACACAGTTAAACAAATAGGGCCGAAATGTACGTTATGAAGTATTACGTGTGTGAATTTGTACACATTTTGATGTAGAGGTAGATCCAGCATAAAATATAGGCTTCATTGTATGGTAGACCATACATCAGGAGCCCCGTCATTTATTAGACGAGTCTTACTTACTTTTAGGGTTCTGTAGTCGTGATATTCCATGCACAGAAGCGAGTGTAAGGGCCCAGTACTAAATGAAAAACTATGAAGTCAAACTACTGATTTTCCTCTACTATCTATCCGTAATTGTTCTGTACTCCATTCCTCTATTAGCGGTAATGGAGGGAAGTTCTTGTGGTGCGTGACGATTGTTTCCTCTTGAGGACATACAACATTTACTTTTATTTTGCCATTCGGGAAATCATTTGCGAGAAAAAATATATTATTTTCACAGAGGGTATAGGTTTTTGGTTCGATCACATGGTTAACTAGTTTATTGAATTACGTTATACATTTAAAATAGAACTGAGAGTCATTTATTTGTAAAAATCTCTGAAGAGCTACTTCGGTATCTAATATCTTATTTTTTTGATGTGTAAGCAACTATGTATTTTATAAGTAATTATCATAAAACATCGGTAAACAGCCAGCGTTAATGAAATATGAAAATTATCTCAATAAAAGTTAGGAACATTTTTTCTATTTTCGACGACCTCTGTGGTTCGGTGGGCCAAGGTCCAGCTACTCGCAGGAGGTTGCGGGTTTGATTTCCGCCTCAGGACAAATGTTTGTACGATCTAAAGATATTTGTTCATGGTGTTCTGGTCACTTTTCTATATATAATAGAAAATATTAATCTATTCATGTATTGTATTATGTAAATCAGTCATAACACAGTACTCATAACACAAGCTTTGCTTAGCTAACAATAATGAATATTTCAGATTCAGATTCAGATTCAATAACTTTATTTCTTTAGGCTTACAAAATAAGCACTTAGACAAGTCAAATTTCATACAGTTAATTATTATTACAAAGAAATAAGTCGTTATTGATTTCTCTTCACTTCAATTTATTGTACGTGTGTATGGATTTTAAATAATATTTCGTCCACTGCGCACACGCACAGCCTGGACTCTCGCATGGGTACACGCGTCCCAAACTTTATGAATGATCAATGATAATTTATTACAAAGACGTTATATAATTTTGTTTATTCTCGTCAGCATATGTAAGTAGGATTAGAACCTTCATACGGACCTACATGTCTTGTTGTTATGAGACTTATAAGGGAACCTCGCTAACGAAGTTTCGGGTAAACATTCGCTTCCTCACATAGTCCATTTATTCTTTATGAAAATGTTAATTGTCTTGATAATATGCATTAATTGTCTTCCTAATTGTGGTTCATTGTGGCGGAACAAAGGTTGTGTTCCGCGCGACGTTTTGTCTTGACTAATGAGGTAAGTGATGCTGGGGAGGGGAGGTTGACGGAGCCGCTTCCGTGTCTGGATGTGAAATATCCCGTTTGTTGAATAACAATCAAAATGTAATCATTACTCTTACTCGGCAAGTAGGTCTGAAGTTGCCTGAGGAGCAGGTCAAAAGTGATACTTTTTAACCCTAGGGAATCGTTACGAATCGTTTTCAACTATCAAATTTCTAGTAACCATGATAATGGCTGAGCTAAAAAAAAAAAACGCGGGAAAGTGCCAATTCGTTGTTCATTTGTTTTTTTGTGTTTTAGAGTTTTGTTTTCTTAAAACTTCACCATGAATTCACCTAAGTTTAACAACTTAGGTGTTTCTCTTCTTAACATGCGTTTTATTTTTACTTCCATTGTATTCGTAATAAATAACTCAATGTTTAAATGGATGAAAGTATCTTATTGAGTCCTCGAACTATTAGCGCCCGTCTCGGCACTAATATTACAATACATAACTACACTTGTTTGTAAAAATGTCGCACAGAGATGAGAATGAATTTGTTTCTTGGTTCTGTTATTTAATTGTATAAACAACTTTTGGAGTACTCGAAAAGTACCTACTGGAATTCATTCGTACTTAATGTTATTCAAAATTAAAAACCACGGTGTCTATATTTTATTTTCGTAGCACTTTTATAGCTTCGTAGAAGATTCGTAGCAGTGTCGTAACACGATTTGTCGTGAAAATTAAGTATAAACTTGTATGAAAAATCTTATAGAACTACTGTGAATATGCAGGTTAATTTGTTAGTATTTTTTTTAATGATACCTGCTATCAATTCCTTTTCAATTCAGACGTGCTATCTCATGTGCTTGTACACATTAAAATAAAGTTAAAATAAAAAATCAAATTGTCAGTACAAATAAATTATAAATATTAAAAAATTCGGCAAAATATTTTTATTGAAATGCTACAGATGAACGACGAAGAAGTGACGTGACGTGTCACGTTGCGTCACATGTGACATGTCCCAAAACGTGCCATTAACTTTCTCATCATTCCACATTAACATAGCACTAATTCCTGACATTGATATAATACGGAGACGCTCTTTCCTAAAAGTCATCCATTCTAACTATAAGAGAAGTGAATCTAAGATTACTAAGTTATCTCATCATCATCATCAGCCTTTGTTAGTCCACTGCTGGACACAGGACTCCCCTAATGAGCGCCATAGCGCCCTGTCTCCAGCTTGTCGCATCCAGCATCTGCCAGCAGTCTTTCCCAGATCGTCATCCCACCTGGCAGGAGGGTGTCCTACACTAAGTTTACCGAGTCGCGGTCTCCACTCAAGAACACTCACGAACTAAGTTATCTAAGATTACTTTATTTAATATGTTTTTAATGCTGTCTATGTTTGTGAACCAAATAAAATAATTATCTATCTTGTACTCACGTAATATAAGGTTTTCTTGAACGTTAATAAAGCAAAATAAACCACCGAGGTGTAATTAACTTCGGAAATAGAAAATTGAGGACAAAGAAACAAAGTTAGTAACCCATTTTTTGAGTGATTAGATCTTTTCCCCGAAATCGTTAATTCCGCGTAGCAAACTTTCCATTCGCATTTTTCTTTTACCCGCCACTTTTTTTTTACACTTTTTTTTTGCTACCTTACGAGAGACGGAAATATGAGTCATTATTATGTAGTTTGTTTCGTAATCATAACAATCATTATGCTGATTTTCCACTTCTGCAATGTCCCAATATCGTTGACACATCAATCAGTTAGAATATCAGTTTTGACATTATGTGACATCTAATGGTATGTTCACATGCGCGCGTCCAACTCGACACTCAACGTGCACATTCACATTCACGAGCGTGTGAACGGTACGCCCGAGCCCGTAAACGCGCCTGTGAACGTGAATGCCGCGACCGGGCGAGTGAATTTTGAATTGAATTTTGCTTTGGCAGCCCGCCAGGCAGACCGCCGGGCTGCACGGCGTGCATGTGAACATACCATAATCAAAGTTCAGAGCGTCTGTCACCTGTCAGAAGGGATCGCAGCGCATGAGGCATGATGCATTATAACGGACAACTCGACCGCGCGCACATCAACCGTACCGGGTATGAAAATAACGTATTTTCTGACCATCAAAATAGACAATCGCGCAAGGATCCACCTTTCCAGCATTCCAGCCCTTATTTCAATGATCTAACACATCCATCGGCAGCCTCCATCACCAGATAAGCAGTACGAGACGGGGTGCACATTCAACGAAGATCGCACTCTGAGGTTAGTGTCACATTGTATCTTTCTGTTAGAGTGTTATTACTGTATATTGTGGACATTGCACATTTTTTCTAAATTCACGTAAGGCCTTTTAAAACGTTCGCTCACATTAATTATTTAGGTAATTTTCAATATAAAGCATCGATAATAATCTGAATTCTGATACATGAAAACGGGGCTTTTGTGGATATGTAAACAACATTATAAACAAAAGCCCCGTTGATAGTATATAAACATTATGCACTGCTGGTCGCCCAAATTAGCATTCCACAATCTGCAGAAAATGAGAACAATGTAAAGACGAACTCGAATAATGTAATATGTAGAAAAGTTTTGTTTTACCCAATCAAACATCCGAATTAAGTTCTGCGTGTCGCTTGACGCGAATTTTTAAAGGATAAAAAGCTTATTCCATTCCACCAAGATCGAACTGCATTGACGCCCGATATTTAAACGAGTTTTGGCGTAAAGTGGCGTTTTATTATTGTGTGTTGTGATGTTTAGTAGTTGTTTGTCTGCAGCTCAATCGAGTGATGACTAAACAACATGGCTCCTATGCCCCGACACTTATTAACGTTAGAATTAGAACCCAGTCCATCCAGTTTGTTAACACCCTCTGAGCCTCCGGCCTTTATGCCAATTCTGTGAGCTCGAGGCTGATTGCCCGTCGGCGTGGGTGTCAAGTTGCCAATCACTAAATAAGAACAGAAGTAGGTAAAATTGTTTAAATAAATGATTTTGTTTCGTATTCATGAGCAAAGGTTCTCCAATTTTAGTTATGAATATGATTGTACGCTAAAATAATTTCATCTGATATACTATCGGTGAGATCAGTTTCGATTCTGACGTGTGACTATAATGTTTATACGGGGCTTTTGTTCATACTCGTAATGATATTTACATATCCACAAAAGCCCCGTTTTCATGTTTCAGAATTCAGATTATTATCGATGCTTTATATTGAAAATTACCTAAATAATTAAATACGAACGTTTTTAAGGGACCATTTTGTTAAATAGTTGTTCGAGTTTGTAAGTGGAAGTAGAGCTAACTATTTCGCTGTTTCTTTGATACCCATTTTTTTTTTCTTTTTCGGCGAAGAAATTTATTTACCTATGAACTGGTCCGGGGTGAACCAGAATTATGTGGGACTCAACGCCCTGAGAAGGACGTAATATTATTTGATACCCTAACTACTTACTTCTGGTCGGTTTCCGTGAAGTATTTTGTAATATCAATTTCATCTCAATTTGTTCAGTAGTTTAAGGCGTTTTAGTGATGTATAGTGAAAACATACAAACATGACCTGTCATCATCCTGCCATTAATGCCCTAACTGCAATTAGGTGCAAAACAAAAAAAAAACAATTCTTCTTACAACATTAAAAACTATTTCTGCCTATTTGTTATAATTAAAATACAGCCAATAATGAGAATGGTATTGGGAAAGTGAATCTGCAAAGATACGGACGCTGTTCGCGATATTAACCGAGACAGTATCATAGCCCGCCCGCCTCACCTAATACTAGTGAAAACAGTGTAATTTCTGTGGTAGGGAACTCCAACGGTAGGAAAACCTGGAACGGAGCTATATTTTGTCTCGACTATGTATATTCATAGCTTTGGACCGAATATCAAACATAAAGTAATGATCATTCGAAATACTTACACATTCGATGACGGTTTCTTAACATTTTTGTCTATTCTATCATGATTTGCTATGACAGCCGGTAGGAAACCTATCCGTTTCGGCAAGTAGTCATGTAAAAGCACATTTTGGTATAGAATGATGTAGAATTCCCACACCCCACCTCTCGTTCTACAAAAGATTATTTCCCGTAGTATCGTTGTTTCTCTTGTAATTCCCGGCAGTGAACATAAACTCCGTCACATCGCCCTCAATTAGTATTTAATTAAGTAAGTGCTGTCATTCCGCTTTCATTATCTTTTGTACATACGACTTCGTTCGGAAACCGACACCGCTTTTGCGAAGACTTTGCTGCTTGTTAATAAAGTCCCTTTTCGTTTGTTATGGGTAGAACCAATCTTTGTGAATAAGAACAGTATTAATTAAGACTTACGCCACATAGCGTTTAATAATGATATTAAGTATTTCTGATATTGGCGGAAAATAACTTGTAAATTACAGTTTTCCTGACATCTTGATAAGCTGTGCGTTTTATATTATATTAATTAGTCATAAATAACGAGGTCCGTAGTGACGCGGCTGGCTAAGGTGCGCCGCGTCACAGCATCATCTAAGCGGAGCTTGTGTTATGGGTACTAGATGACTGATATACACAATAATACTATTACATAGGTAAATAGATATTTTTTATTATACATAGAAAACGACCAGAACTTCCTGAACAAATATCTGCAGATCGTACAAATATTTGTCCCGAGGCGGGAATCGTACCCGCAACCGCGTTGCAGGCGGCCCTTCGCCCACCGTGCCACAGAGGTCATCTTAGTCTCGTAAATAGATGGATACATTATCCTACTTAGTGGAAATCCTTATGAACACAACTAGTATTTACAATTTAAACAAGTAATTTCAGACTGTTGCAAAAAAATTACAGGTAGACGATGAAGATGTCCAAAAAACACGCATGTGTTTACATCCGAGTTCTCATCACAGAACGTTCAAAAGTTTCAAAAATTGTTATCATAAGATAACACCGGTGTAAGGCACGGGTCCATTTCACAGTACAAACATAATGTTTAGATCGATATAGAGTAGAGAGCACGCCCGTGCCGAGGCATACTCATAATGTTCTGGATACTCCAAGTAAGGAGCATTTTACACTAGAATCATCAGAAAACACATTGCTGCGGGTTCCGTGGGAAAGCGGATTCTGCTAGTTTTGGTGGAAAGTTTACCAAAATGTGTTCCCGCAGTCTATCACGCTGTCCTCCAAGATGTAGTTTGAGATATTACTTCCTACGAATAAGTCTTAGAGGTCCAGAGCCTGGTGTTACCAGACTGTCGTTGATAAACTGACAAACCTGCGAAATAATAATGCACAATCATTCATTTTTATTATCTCAATAAATCGATAAGCAACGTCGATTTACAAGTCGTTAAAAGCCCACAATCTGCACTTGCCTTAACACTGAACATTTCTATGCGTTTCCTTCTTTTTTCCCGAAGCCTTAATTGGTTTACATTGCCCGTCGTAATTAATGGCTATGAACTAAATGCAGGGACTTTTATCGCGATGTCCATTTAGTTTATACCAACTGCGGTCGTTCTTGTTGCGAGGTACTGAACGTTTAGTTCATTCGAAATAGACCAACATGGAAACTATGATAAGTGAAAATTACAGTCTTCTTATATTATGTCCCTCACAGTGTTTTATGTTTGTTGGGTAATGGATATGGTGAATTTCTTGTTTCTTGTTTATATACTGTATTTTTTTTACAGTGCTTAGTAAAAGCTGTACGCAGTATCTCAAGAACTTATGAAAAAGGATGTATGTTTTTTTTTGCTTTCATGTCTTTCATACATTTTCCGCGTTGCAGCGCTCGTGAGAAAAAAAAACTAGAAAAAAATCAATCTACCTTCTAAAACAAAGCCTCGGCTATAGGTATAGTTTTTGTTATTTAATAGATTTTTTTGTTACCTATTGACTTGTTGGTATAAACGGGAACTTGTTAAGTTACTTAGCTTTTAAAAACTATTGTTTGAATAACTTTCCACCTTCCCTATATTTCCAAGAATAATTTTGTCCAAACAAGGTCGAAAGGTCACCGTCGCCGCCAGCCGTTATTATATTTCAATGTGATATCCTGAGCCGCCGACTTATCTAAATGATTAATGTTTTGGATATCACAGTCTGTGTTTTGATATTTTTTCAGCATCATCATCACATCATCACCAGCCTATAATAGTCCACTGCTGGACATAGGCCTCCCCTAATGAGCGCTATAGATGGCATCATTATTTGGGGGTTATTGCCCATAATCCCCACGCTGGGCATGCGGGTTGGGGATCGCAGTTCGGTGTAGTTGTTCTGCAGAAGGCGCTGCTGCCCGCCCCCCGCTGTGTTTCCCTTAGTCGCCTCTTACGACACCCACGGGAAGAGTTGGGGTGGTGCAATTATGTGCCGGCACCACACGGCAACTTTTTCAGCATATCTAGTCATTATTTTGAATCCACTGTGTAACAACAGTTGCGGCTACGGTTGTCCGTGCATAATAATCTACACTTGCTGCACCAAGATTTGTTAACGGCAAGTGGTTTGAAAACCCAGACCCGTCAACAAGTCATGATGTTGCCATGTCTGTCTGGCTGCTTCTTCGACAAGGTCTTGTGCTGTAATATGAAAACAACAAAATATAAGTTAGTGTCTGCAATATCCGATATTAGATATTCAATATGAGTAAAATTGTATCTGATTCATTCCATCATTTGTTATACCTATTTTATTTTAGTAAGTGTTTTTATGGTCTTGTGAAGTAAGGGTCCATGAATCTACGTTTAATTTAGTAATCAACGAGGTACTTGAAGCGATTTAAGGATGAAAGAAAACAAATTAACATGCCACCAAATTATTTTATTGAGATCCATTATGAATGTTGTCTAAATAAATCTTTCGCCCACGATCTAAAGCTAGATGAGGGTATCCCATGAAGGGCAGTATTTCCAGTTGGCAAGGACACTGCGGCCTGCCCGCGCCCCGCACAAAGCGCGGGTCGTCAAAGAGACAGCCTGCCGCCTGCGATGCCAACTAGGCTAGCTTTTACGTAATTAATCCGCGGTACGTCGTCACGTGAAGGGCTCACGTGCACGGGCGATGATATAGTTTGGTTACTTGATAGCATCTGATCGACGAAACGTTCCATTTACACCTACGACTGAAAGGAGATGGGTATACGCTTGGGGCTGAGACCTTTAACTAGTATTTTTGGTATCTTGACCTTATTTAATCTCGAGGCCAGTAAATATCTCGAGTATTCTCGGGTTATTTACTGGCTCTCGGCGAAACAACTATTAAATATTGCTCAAAATTAGTTTCAAATATAAATAGTACGGCAATTTCTAAATGAAGACATCCCACAGAGCGTGATATAAGTTTATTTATAACATTATTTAAACACTTTATTGCACATATAACACACAAAATGTGGGCATAATGCCGACGGAATTATCTACCTGCCAACCACACATCAAGCATCCTTTGGTTATGTGTTGTGTCTCATTCTTTGGCACATGGTGAGCTGCTTGTTGCTGGATTGAGCTGTGGCGTGAGCCAAGCGAGCGCTGCGTTGTAAACCCAATTCCTATAATGTGATTTTAGTGGGGCTTAGTGCCGTCATTTTTATTATTTAATGGTGTGGCTAGTTCCTATAATTCTACGTCAACAATAAAATTGTTACAAGCAAACTATCGTCTTTGATGTTTTATGACAGTTGTTTTTTTTTGTCCTTGAAATATGCTATTTAGGCTCTGTAGACGGATGAATTTCCCATACAAACGTAATACCAAAATGATTTGTAATTTGAGCATATTTTTCACTATGACCTGCAATTATTTGTATTACAATAGTATTACCTATTACCTAGGCTAACTATTTACCTACTTACCTCCTGCCACAAGCATTTTTGAAAATACTTTCCTACCACATACCAAATAATACTTACTTACTACACTAATAATATGAAAACGTTTTTCTTTGAAATAATTCGATTTGGTTTAAATTCATTTAATTAAAGTAATTTGAAAAAAATTAAAGCTAAAGAGAAGATAAACACAAATAATAGCAGATCATGGTGAAAGCTCAAATTTCAAATCATTTTGGCATTAGGTACAGCTTGTACTTGTTTGGGAAATTCATCCGTCGCCGGAGCCTGGATCTTTCGTGGACGTACGTCGGATGAAACTATCCCGGTGGACGTACGTCGGATGAAACTATCTCGGGGGACGTACGTCGGATGAAACTATCTCGGGGGACGTACGTCGGATGAAACTATCTCGGTGGACGTACGTCGGATGAAACTATCTCGATGGACGTACGTCGGATGAAACTATCTCTGTTTATAAATTAGAGAAACAGTTCCCTCAATCCGTGATGAATTCAAAAATTATATTTACCCCTTCCAATCCATATTGTGTGTATGGTTAACACAAGATCTGCTTAGCTTACGGCTAGATGATGATGTATGGATAATCCAGCATTATTATACATTATATTATATTTAATTTTATGTTTATACCATATAACAATTTCACCTTTACCTACCTACGTAAGTCTGGCATCACCTGCTAATTCCTTTATTTTCTTGTTGACGCTCTCACCATTTCCTAGCCGGCTCCTACGATTTGTTTTCAATACATCTTCCACACCTTATAAAAATCGACAACACCATTCAAAACGCCGTCGCGAAGTCACCACAGCCAGATCCCCGGATATCCGTTGGATAATTCACCAGACAAACCGGTTTACCGATCTCCGGTCCCCGGCGATCAACCTGCGGGATCTCCAAGTTAAATCGAGTTAAATCTAACTCGGCTGGATTACAAATCGATTTCATTTTATTGCCAACAATATTGTGAGACAGATTATGATATGGCTTCTTGGGATTTAGCTTATAAATTGAAATGGTAAACGTTTTGACTTACTTTTAAAGTATGAAGGAGTTACTAAATAAACACCGTTGTTGACAGTATCAGATATATTACTAATGGTTCTTAAGTTTATGGTCACAAGATAGACAGGTTAGGCAAGGACTATGGAAATAACATAGAAGTTATGTCGTGCAAAGGGAAGAAGTAAAGTGACATAATTACTATGAAGTCCTCAAGGTGAACGCTACTGGATGCAAAGCATGACTTATGTATACATAATTGAAAAAAGCCTTAATATAAAAGAACAATATAACTTCAGATTACTTGGAATTACATTTGAGATCATATTGAACCTATCAGCATGTTTCATCGCTTATTATTAATAAACCTTTTGACGTTTACAATCTATTTATATTTACTTAAATTAATATTTTATGATCTACCTCTTATTAAATAAATAAATAATAAAATCAGTTTATTGCAGGCACAAAAACAAGACCCATATCACATTATAAAATTAAATAAAAAATAAAAGATTAAAACTACTAGGTAGGTATATCTTCCTATGATACCTAACTATTTTTTATTTCTGTTCTTGTGAACAGAAATCCAGTGACAGTATATGGGATTGGCTAGATAGTCAAAAACAGCCCTCAAGATGGTGTTGTTGGAGCGACTTAGTCGACTCCAGAAGGCTGCTATCCTCGTTCGTCTTATAGAGAAGAAGTCGGGAACTCCCGCATCAGAAAACATGCCCGACGCACATTTAAAAAATATATTTTCTTGCTAATGTATAGTTATATTAAACAATCTTATTGACGACTTATTATTATTTGGTGCAGAATTGTGTATTTTTAACATGTTTGCTTGCAAATTTTTAAGGGGACTAAATATTAATAAATTACAATTTTTTATTTTTATAACGTTGAACTCTGCTAATGTTCAAAAAAAAAAATTAAACACCTTGTAATAAAGAATTAAATAAATGAATAAACTTACTTCTACTTTTATAATTTACATGGATTTATTATTAAGCCGCCTCTGCACAGACAGTCTATGTTTATGGTTATGGGAAACAATTTGGTTATATCCATTATACGAGAATTGCTCTGATTATTCGGCAAGCAGCTGCAGATAAGGAATAATCCCTACTGTTCGCTGTTGGCTACGGCTTATCTACATTCCAACATGAAAATAATTTCAGGCTCTCATGGTCAAACATGTTTTTGGACGATCTCATATAATTTGTCCAGGATTAAGTAGCAACTGTCTTTTTGGTCTTTATTTATCCTTCTTGTACAAGGTTTCTGTTACTTCTTATTTTTCTTTCACTATTTGTATTATATAATAAAATCTTAACTGTTTTATAAATCAGATATGGTTTGTTCTGTAATGGAATATTGAAGCCGCGTTCCCAATGATGTTCCAGAAAATACGTTAGAACTCGGAAATCATCCTCTATTTTCACTTTATCTAAGATCCAAATATTTGGGTACACCGGGGAGCAAGCGTGCTGGAGGGCACGTTAGCTCATGATCTCCTAGGGTATGACTCTAGGTTTTCAAGGGTTTACACCACCTTGCAGCAATAAAAAGACATCGGATTTAATCAAACTAAGAGTCCCTAACTTACAAAATTAAAAATAAAAACATGCCTACAATACTTTCGGCCACGGTATTGATATATGATGAATGTACGATTTTATTATATTTATATAATATACTAGTTCCCTAATTGTTAACAGATGAGTGAATGAAGGCTGAATGACTGAATAAACTATTTCATCGACAAAATGCTTTGACTCAAAAAATATAGGGACTTACGATATTCGATTGTTAACGTTTTAATAAAACGTATACAACAGTAACTCAACCCGTCTGTAATACCGCAGAAGCAATTAGCAAACGTAACAATAAAAATATTACTTTTTTATTTTACTGAATATTCTGCTACAAAAATGAGAATGTGTAATCAAATCAGAAATTCTTCAAAACTACAAAACGATTGTCATGAAAAATCTAATTGATAAAGCCATCTTAAAAAGCATTATCTCCGTCAGTTCAGCTGTTTGACTGACGATAAAATTGTCAAATTTGATTGTCAGTCAAACTACCAAACAGCTAACTAGCTTGCTTAGCTATACCCGATGAGGTTTTGCGTCCGATATGAGTTGCTACCATTTTGGTCTAATATTTTATTCAATGATTTCATATCATTCACTGAGAGACTCACGCAGAAAACTTTCACCACTCTGTATTCTGAATTAGCTCAAAAATAATATGATTGCATTCGAAAATAAATGCCGTAAAAGGAGTAAATGTCATAAATTAAATCAAATAAGTCAAGCTATTTCTGTGTAACCAGGCCCTTAGCCCAGCTGCCAATAAACTGTAAGCCGGGCCACCGTCCACTAATCTTGACGAGACGGTGTCCTCTAATCCCAAAGATGTAATTAAGCCAATCTTCGGAACTGTGCGGAACCCTACTTCCGTTCACGACTTATGGCCACGAACTACACACTAGAGGTAGGTAATATATGAGCCTACGCACAAGTGGGTAAACCGCGCCGTCTTTGCTGCGGTACCAAACGTCAAGCAGCGGTAAAGCGGTAATTGAATGGGTTTTAATCGATAATTTCTGTTCAATACCTAGCGATAGCCATAGCAAAGCTCTGCTTTCAATACCTAGAAACCGGCGGAACTTATTCTGTCTACCTCGTCTGCAATATTAGTTTGTTAATTTAATGTTCAGAGGTTTATCTATCGCTAAACAAAGACAATTAGGAAATCTCAACATAGTTTTAAATGGATTCAAAACGTGTTCTAAGACTCACGGTACATGGGAGCTTAATCCTGTATAAGTACGTATAAATGTTAAAGGTAGTTAAATGGCAAATTCATTAAGTTATATTAATGACCCCTCAACTTAATACAAATGTTTCTTGTAATCTCTCGTTATCAAGAAAAAAGCGTAAAATAAATTTATCTAGGGCTTTAAGCAGAGCTCTATAAGTAAAACAGAAAATTTGTGTCGCGGAATGTCCTTTGACTAGGAATTTAGATGAAATGAACATATTCCGTTCACACAAAAACCACTAAACGGATTTTGATGAAACTTGGTACGTTAACGTTATTCCAAGTCATGTCAATACTCGTTGACATGACTTGGAATAACGTTTATTCGCCACGGGTTTTTCACGGGATCGCGAGCTATGCGGGTGAAACCGCTACACTTATAAGACATACGAAAATTTCTTCTGCGTGTTGCTAAAGTCGATGACATGGTTCCTAAGAAGAGATCTTCGTAGGTCTTATAGTTTCAGACTTTCCCATACGGACTGATTTAAATGCGCCACCTTTACAACTTTATTTACAACAGAACTATACCAGACTTATTTTAAGGAACTAATAACGACAAATTGCATGACCACATTCCATCGTCAGCCTAGATATTGTCACCATCTCCGATATATATAACATTATTATATTTAGAAAAACGGGAATTCTCAACTTTTGAATTATAAATTACAGTTCACGTGGACGTCAAAAATTCACAGGTTACCCTGTAATTTCGTATTTATATTCTTTTTGGTTTGACACGAAAAAAAATAATTTCTGATGAGAACCTGTGGTGTGAAACAGCGCTACTTGACAGGAAAAGAGTTGCACTTAAAGTTGCACGGAGCTGGGCAGCTCCGCTCAAACTAGTTGAACAAGGAAAAGTTAATTCTCAAGTTATGTTGCTCATTGAACTGAAGTTAGCCCTCTCTGTTGTATTTATTCTATGTTGCTACTTCAGATAGACTAGTGGAGGATAGCTCCACAATTTTCAAGAAATATTTACTAAAGAAATTCATTTTTAACAAGGTTTATGTGTGGTATATCTCTATTTTGCGGCGCTGAAGCATACATCGTACCTGACTACATCGTAGCTAACTTCAATTCAGCCTTAGTCAGGTCAAGTACATTGGTGGGAGCAATTTCTTGACAGAAATATTTAATTTTACGTGATTATAATCCGATTTTCCAGCATTGGATATCCGTCCAATTGGGCGGTAACAAATAGTGACGGCCCTGTAGCCTTTTGCTCAGGGTACTATTTAGATTTTACATTTTAAATATTCTGTGTTTAATTTTATTTAATCCTTTGTGTATTTTTGTTATAATTTTTTGTCTATAATTTGGGTCCTTAATTTTGTATTATGTGCCTGAAATAAACGGTTATTATTATTATTATAATATTTTGTTCTAACGCGCACGATCTAGCTGTCGCTCGCATAACTTCAGAAACACTTTACCCTTCTTAATAATTACTTATTATTAACAATGGCATATTTTGTTTAAGTTATAATGAGGGTAAAATAATACCCAATTGTCTATTTATAGCCGGAATCAGTGACGAGTGCTCCAGTTCAGTCCCCTGAGCCTCTCGAAGTCTGAGTGTTGTCCGGAGAGATCGCCAGTAAAAAAAAATTCAGCGGAATATCTCGGAAACGAGATGATCATGGCCTTGCTTAGAACGGAAACATAGGATGGGAGAATGGAATTTTCAGTATCGAAGATAAATATTTTATTTTATTCGTATTTTTATTTTACGAGTTTCAGGAAAACTTACAGATATGATTTAACAATAAGGTTTTTTGCCTAATAACATGCACGATACTTGCATGATTGTATTGAGGGCTAATTACAAGTTTTCAAATATAACTAAAAAAACATAACTAAAATTCAATAGACGACGACGTTATAAAGATTTACATACAAAAAGATAAATATTATTTTACAGATTGTCTATACTAATATTATAAAGAGAAAAGATTTGATTGTTTGTTTGAAATGAATATGCTACGATACTACATGACCGATTTGAAAATTCTTTCAACAGATTTGAACATAGGCTATAGAATATTTTCAAAAAAGTTAGGGATTTGCATAAAATTTAATTTTTAAATACCCGTGCGAAGTCGGGGCGGACTGCTAGTATTCTAAAAAACCTGACGAAGATCAAATAATTCACGCTTCTTTTCTTTACTTTTTGCAGCATTTAAAATTCTTGACAACTTTTTTTAATGATAGGCACCCAAAATTGGGGGTGCAGCAAAGCTTTATTTCTATGTTTTGTCTAGAACACCGTTTAAACTTCCTCCAAAATTAAAAAGTAACATTTCTACCACAGTCATCATCTCTGGCAGCTTGCCCTGACTCCTCCAGTCGGTGAAAGCACTCCGCCCTACGTAATTGTCACGTTGGTTACTGCGCCCTGCGGCGCCCTACGCCCTACTGCCCACGGCTCCGTGTTCTCAGGAAACAAGGCACTCTTTGAACTTTATCTAAAGATCTGGAGGACTTTATGATGTTAGAATCAAGGATTTTACCTTGTTTTTTTTTAGTTTTTAATGTTATTGTCTTTTTAGGGTTTTGAGCCGGGTTTTAAAGTTTATGGCTTCGCTTAAATTCGAATTTAGTTTGTGTTTTCAAAATTCAAGAAATTGACTAGTGCCTTAACTAACACACTATATAAAAATTGTTTTAAAGGAATAAAGTGAAACTGAAGCCTCTAGTTTTTTCAATATTTTATCTCAGCAACTAAATAATAATAAATTTCGTATGACTGTACAGAATTAAAGAAATATAAATACAAAATTAAAATTTCAGTACATTTTGTCTTCTACTGCCATATTACATATTTCATTGTGGAAAACTTCATCATCAATAATTACGTAATTAGTTTGTTTATTTTTATTCAGTGAAAGTTTTACAATACACAGAAAGAAGCTACGACTTTTATGTATATTTCGCAACGAATTTTCTTCATAGGTTTTTCTATTGACACTATTACTTACTATGAATACTGTATTCTCCTTAGTTTCCCATTATTCATAGGAGTTCCCACATTATCTTGGCACACGTTGTCCGTACTGTGCGTTCATGAAAATAGGTCTGTCGTACTGAATCATACGGTAGCATTTCTCAGTCATATTATGCTTGTAAGCAAAATTTTTCAGAAAGATCAGGAATTATGCATACAATATTTCCAACAGGAAAAGTTTCCTTTAGCAGAGACTAGCAGTTCGGGTCAGTGAGCAGAAATAATACAAGTTTTCATATGAAAGAAGAGGTTCTGACTTTGCTGGGAATTGCTTTGCGTCTATTGCTCTAGGAATCCTTTAGTGGAGTATAAAATAATGAAATTTTTAGAAAATTTTCTACTCAGAGGATGGTATTATTTAAATTTAATCTAAAAAAAATTCTTTACCTTTACTGACAGAAATCACACAAAACAGTATGTGTACCTAGATGAATGTAAGTTTAAAATAAACGGGCAGGCTGTATACTCCTAGTTTGAGACGCAGCCGGTCGGCAGCGGAAGACAAACTGTGGAAAGTCTTGTGCGTGCTACGCGATGTTAGAATGTGTGTGTATGTGTGTAATAATCTCTAAATCTTTATGCTATGCAATGCATTACATTGCATGCTTTCCCATGATTCTCTATGTATCTGATCTAACTGTTGTAATTGATTCACTTAACTCTTGAATTTGGCACGTCGTCGTCTGTCTTCGATCTTTACTTGTATCGAAGCCGTCGCGCAGCTAATAAGATTGGCTCCATCGTGGACAGAGACACGCGACAACCTTGGAAATGATCCAAGCTCCGAGCTCGCTGGCTGGGGTGACACTACTCTGAGATGCCAGGAGCGTGGTTACTATAACAATATATTATCTTATTATGAAACATACAAAAATTACAAATACTTTCACGTGATACTCGCTGAAATACCACAATCCATATCTAAAAACGTTGCCTGGAAGAGATCACTCATAGCGATAAAATCGCCCTTTATACTTTCTCCAGTAAAGCATCTCTATTCATAATGTGCTCTTTCTTTGTGTACTATAATAAAGTATTATCTATCTGTCACGGGTTGTGAATGAAGCTTAGCTAGCCTATGCTTCTTCAACTGATTTAATAAGCTACTTAGAACTAAAATTTTATTGAATTGGGTAATTATTGCCTTCGGCCGCTATCTAAGGCCAACATATTTTAAACTAAGAAATTTTTCTTCTGTATTTGTATGAACTGTGCCGCTCAGTACGTGTGTGAGTTCCTAGTTGCATACCTGTTGTGTGTGGCGTGTGGTTTGGCAGAGCCGCAGTCGTAAGTAGCACAGGACTTCATCAAACTACGACCAACTTTAGTCACCCAGTTTGTGGACTTGGCAGAGTTTTAGCGAGATCCTTCTGAATGCGTATTCGATTTGCTGGAAGACTGAATTGCATAAATTATTATATACCTACGTGTTTTTGATGACTTTGTCGTAGCAACATTTACCCGTAGCAGCAATCTCGTAACGCATGCTGCTACGCTGTAGCTCATATTGCTACGCCGTAGCACATGCTGCTACGCCGTAGAAACAGCTACGTCATGAGCACTAATGACATACAAAAAAATCTAAATTCCAGTCTAGTCAGACTAGACTGAGAAAATCCGTAGTAAGCACTAGCAGGCGTTCACAATCATTAGAATCTAAATATGACGCTCGCTAACTAGGCACTTGGATATAAACTTCCTTAATCGAGATAGAGGCAAGTTCCAGTTCCATTGCATCTAAGTTTTAGACAAATGGACATCGATGAAATAAACATAATATTAAATTAATATTTGTCATAATATAGAGCATCAATTATTAGGTTGTAATTAGTGCTCGACCGACGGTGAGCACGTACCGTACGCGCTGATCGTACGTCCTGATCGTCGGTCGTGAAAAAGGGTTTAGTGCATAACTGACGGCAAATGAGTTGCGACGAAAAATGAATCCATTTGTTAACTCAATAATATGTGCTTACTATTTACACAAACGATTACGGCACAAAAAACGGAGAAGATATCATATGCACCCAATAATTGTAGACCGGCTAATTGAAGGAGAATTTTGTACATTGTATTCGAAATTGCGACAACACGATAAAAAAAAAATTGAGTACTTCAAGATGTCTACCCGAAGTTTTGACGAGTTGCTAGATAAATTTCAGTATAATTTGAAGCAAATTATTTTAATTATTTTTTATTATTATTATTTTTTACCCTATTCATTACGTATACAGACCCTGGACTCAGCGGTGTGACCCACAGTATAAACATAATATCCGTTTTGTTTTTGTGCAAAACGGTAATATTTTGTTCGCGATAGTGCGTACGCGCGTGCGGTCTGTTGCTCGGTCAGCGCAGCACTAAACGCGCGTGTATAACGACTAGCGCGTCAGTCGACCGACGCACACCGGACCGACGAGCTCGACCGACGGTTTTCGTCAGCGCGACGTAGCTGTACGCGCGTAGGAATTCATCAGCGCTGTAATGTAGTCGTTCATACGTTTTCATTGATACAGCTACGCTCGACCGACCTCAGCGCTCACCGTCGGTAGAGCACTAAATACAGCCTTACAGTTTCAAGGTGCGTTTTCGTGTTCCGTGCAGCGAGTTGTTTTTAGGGTTTTGAGATCGTTTTTAGTTTTGGTTTTTTCTGTCCTGTTTTCAACCTTGAAAATCTCAGCAAATACTGCAGCTTATTACTTGAAGTTCAAAATAATAATAAATTCCATGCGCCATTTGAAGAAAATAAATGAAAAATAATATGAAGATTTGATGGGATTCTGTTTTAAATTTCGACATCATTTTGTCAGTACAAAATGATGCGACTAATTAACACTGTCTACAAAGTCAACAGTAGTTTCAAATAAAATGTATTTTTTTATACATCTCAAAATAATATATTACAATCTCGGTTTCGATCTAGGTTTCGTAATTATTTTAATATTTTGAAAACCTCGAGAAATTTACCATTAATTCAGATTAATTTCTAAGCAGCAACTCCTCGAGTACTAAACGGTTGTTTTCCTACTTACATAGGTGTTCTGATAGGTACTCAATTGAGATTGAGATTGAATCACTAGGTTGTATAGTATAACTAACTTTCGCTCTTCGTTGGTGACGTCCTCTTGTCTCGACGTGACGTATCCGGCTCGGCTGCAGTACGTCCCGGCGCAGTCGCAAATACTGCGCTAATGCAGCCGCGACCATTATCTTTAATAATACCTACCATTCAGGAGGACGGCTTTTGTACCAGGACAGGGCGACTGATGTTGCTGAGCTGATGTTGCTTTCCACGGAGACGTGTTAATGTGTGGCGGAGTAGATATATTGGTTTTGTTTCAAATTGAAATTGGAATTATTTTTAGTATGGTCAGAACGATGGGAGACGTATGAATCTTATTTATTCTATCTGAAATAGGATTATCTTATCCTAATAAGATCTATCAGCTCTACCTCTATTATCAATTTTCTATTATTTGATCCGAACATTGCAAGGTATAATGTAGTATGCTCCTGTAGGGCAAGCACAGGCTTTCTTGTCTAAGGTAGAATCTATATGAATTACTTTGAAAAAGGATAAAATACAAACCCCTTTATTTATAACTGTCTTCTTGTTCGTTTTCATAGTCAAAATATCTCTCTATGTAATTTGTTGTATTAAGTACGTATGTTGTTTAGTACACATAACGCAAGATTGGCCGGCATTACATCTCAAAAAGATGTTTTGACTTTATTCCATTAACCTTATAGATTTTAAAAATGTCTTATTATATTTAGATATACGTCAAAATTAAAAAAAGGTCTAGTACTTATTCATGTTGATACTGATTATGACAAAAATACACCAATTTTCCGTCGCCAGTCCGCAACGTGAAACATTACAGTAGGAGGTGCCATCGTGACGCTTCCACTCTCGCCTCAAATGTAAATATTCCCGAAGAGCCGTAGTTTTATACTTTCACATTATTATTACAAGTTTTACAAATAACTTTATACTAATGTAGTTCTTAACTAGCGCGAGCTGTTTGTTGGGTCGTTTATGAAAAACATTATCCCTAGGATTCCTATTCGAGTAGGATACATTCTAGGTAGGTACTGTATTCTGTAATTTTAAGAAAGAAATGGGTAGTTATTAAAGTAACACAAGTATTATAATGGTTAAATGTTGCTTACAATTTTGGAACGTCTTTTATTTTTGCAAAATCAAACCCTCACCATTTCATTCGAATTTCAGATTGGAATACTTTGTGAAACTTTTGCTACAAAGTGACAGATTGTTGCATGCTACAATTTGCAAATTGTGTCCCAACAACTAAAATTCCTCGCCAAAAGAAAGTACCTACAATCGCATTTACTTAAAACGATTAAATTGTCCAAAGACAACTAAATATTTTTTTCTCTGAACGTAGTGAGTCATAGTCAGACTACAAAGTTCAAGCATATTTCCTGATACAATATAAAACCAACTCTAAGGAATCATACTCACGCGTCTCCTTAGTCAGAAAAAAATAATAATAATAGGATACTCTCCTTAAAAAATAAGCGTAATCTTGTAAAGTCTTAGTTTCTACTTCAGTATAACCCTGGGGAGGTTGCTAATACGGCTTATAACAGATTTCCCGAGGCGGTCGTTTGTCCCGCGGCGGCGCACCGCGCGCGTCACTCCGACGAGACGTGCTAAGGGCGGGCTCCACCGACATTACTCACAACTCATTCATATTATCACTTTAAGATTATTCTGATTGCAAACATACGATACGAAGGCTACGTTCATAAATAATGTTCTACGATTTTGTCAAGTTTTGACGTGAGTAGAGTCCTACTTGGGGGACAGATTTATCAAGTAATTCTATACTAGTTATTAAATTTTTGGCGGAGGTCATCATGCAGTCATTAAACAGAATCCTAACACTTTAATGAGTTTGGATTATGTTGAATGACTGCCGAACTCTTAATATAACTTTGATTGTAATTTTAATAGAGTTAGTCTGAATAAACAAACTTTTTATTATATATTATGATTTCGGTTTGTACTCACAAAGATCAACTCCTTGAATTTAATCACCTATATTATGCAAATAGCCCTGTTATAATCGTCATCTAGCCCCAACTGTTACTGTCTGCGTCTATTACGTTAAATCAGCTGTGTAAGCTAGCTAAGATAAACTCAGAGAACCAACCCATGAAAGTAACCCAACGGTTATATTACCCTGTAAAGAATGACGTCACTCATTCCCTCCAAGATATATGTATATCTAAGCTTACTACAGTCGACGTTTTTACGAGCACGTTTTTACGGCCGTGACAATAAGTTTTATGTAAACATTTCGTTGGATAATCCCATGAGAATGTATGTATCAAGCAACTGTCAACGTGTCAGAAACTTGAGTAGAGAAACTAGAGAAGAAAATGTACCTACTAACTACCTCTACAGGCTACTACAATAATGTACCTCCAGCTCTTTGTTCGTTACCTTTTCTCTTCTAAGCGGCTGAATGATGACCACTGTGGCGCGGTGGGCGAATGTACGCCTGCGACGCAGGAGGTTGCGGGTTCGATTCCCGCCTCGATACAATTATTTGTACGATCTGCAGATATTTGTTCAGGGGTTCTGGTCGTTTTATATGTATACTAAAAAAATATCTATCTATTTAATAATATTGTATTACGTATATCAGTCATCTAGTACCCATAACACAAGCTCTGCTTAGCTTGGGGCTAGATGATGCTGTGTGGATTGTCCAGTATTATTTATTTATTTATTTCAGCCGCTTGGTAGCTATATGCACAACTGTTCTGGTATCTCATATAATCTGTATATAATCCAGAAACAGTACAGAATCTTGTATCAAATAAGCGTTGTCGATGTTCATCGCTTTTTCGCAATCGTGGCTAAGTACATACTATAATCTCCTTTTCGCAGAACAGTCACATATTCATAAATTCTAATATAAAAACAAACATGTTTTTACCTAACCGTATTTTACTGCGACGCAAAAACGTGTAGAAATCATATACAAATTGCTTAATGTACTCGCAACTGAAGACAAATTAATACATTTCTTATCACAGATCGAGGTTTAGGGATTTTGATTCCTTTACATTACCAACCAATTCTAAGTTTTTCCTTAGCTCATTATGAATGTAAGCGGGTTAACTACGAACCTATTTGTGTTGTAAGAACACCAACGTTTCTTCCCTTAGCGAGGGACTACATAAGGCTGAGCGCGGCTCACATATCATATTGTATGATATTAATTTTACTACGTGTTGTAGTTGTGATTTGTTGATGATATTCACTAAATGCACTGGTGGTGTCTCAAACGAGTCTCGGCAACAGAAAGCTCTGGGTATGGAATTCATAATTGGAAGCTTTAGTAAGTACTACACATTTCGGTGGCGCAGTGCTACTCTCTGGTAACAAACCGAGGGTCACGACACAAACAAAACATAAAGAGATAAGACCGCGCCGCCGCCGCGCCGCGCCCCACAGGGGCCGAGGCCTACCTACGGGAGAGCTCCTATAGCGTGCGCCCCGCGCCCCTTCACTACTGGACTAGAAGTAACACTTCGCTTCATAAATACACCATCTTTACAGAAAATGGAAAAGACGACATACAAAATATATCTAAACGCACTAAAAACCTTTCACTTTTACTAATTTGCAGTATTCACCTGACTTGACGAACAACTGAGCTTTGTCTTTACAATTTCGTATAACGAATTTGAAAAACCTAATTTCAATGACACTGAATACTTTTGTGTACTACTGTGTACTATTTGCTTTTGACGTAATCTTTTAGAATAACACCATGCTACTACTGTTCAAATCCCGTCGAAATTGTTTTTTTTTTTTTTGGGATATTTTATTAGTTTATTTGTTTATCGGTCTCCGTTTTCCAAAGCGAAGTCCTGAAGCGACCCTCTCCGCGCCGCACACACACTGCAGGTGATACAGCGGCAACTTTTATCGAGGTTACAGATCTACGAGCCTATATTACGGATATATTTATGGCAGATGAATATTTTAACGCAAGATAAAATACGTACTGCGTACTTTATCGTATCCCGTAATAGGGAAAGCTTCTTCGTTGCGATTGACAGGTTTTAGTCGCTGGCTTATATTTCAAATAATTGTATCCCGACGAATATCTAAAATTATGAAAGTAACTTTGTTTAGCTTGATTTCTAGCGCTTCTGTAGTGTGTACAGTCAAATTTGAGTATTCACTCAAAATTATTTTAGAATTTTTAATAATGGTGTCGATTCTGTTGTTTTACAGTTAGCTAAAATTAGGATTTAGGAATGTCAAATAGACAAAAGCTATTCTATGTTTTAAAAATTAGACTGACAGATTTCAAATTAGAACGACAGATCTAAAACAACTCAACATAGGTAAATTAACTAAAACCCTATTCTTTGCATCACATTTTTAACTAAGATAAGAAACGTCAACCTAATTTTAGGAAGCATCTAATTAGACTGACAGATTTCAAATTAGAACGACAGATCTAAAACAACTCAACATAGGTAAATTAACTAAAACCCTATTCTTTGCATCACATTTTTAACTAAGATAAGAAACGTCGACCTAATTTTAGAAAGCATCTAATTTGCTCATGATTAAAATTTATACTTATTAAAAAATATTTTTTGGCACAGATCTAGTGAAAAACGGGAAGATTATTTTGTGAAAAGTGGAAAATGGATTTTGTTGTAGCTGCAGTGGTGGATTCGTGGGAAAGGTGTGTATTATTTGCCACTTCCTCGTTTGGTACCTAACCTAGCCATATCTTCATGGATTTCATCCAGCATACGTAAAGTTTTAGCAGGTAGCACCTAGGTACCTATCAAAAACCAACTGTTGGGGTTATCTCCTCGTTGAGGGCACTCCAGTTATAGTTAAGTTCGTAGGTAATATATAACCAAACCACTGTTTTATAGTTTTTAGATTTATTAATCAATTAGGTAATCTGAGCCGCACGTAATGTTTAGGTACATAAAGAGACACACCGGCGCGTTGCAAAGGTTTCGTTGCGACTGTTTTTATTGTTTACTAATTAAACGAAGTTAAACTGCTGTATGAGCAATATTGGCTCGTACACCAACATTGGCTAACCTAACCTAACATAAAAAACCTAAAATTTAAGTTAGGAATCCTAAACAACAGAATCGACACTACCTACCTACCTACTAAAGTGGCCAGTACGAAAAACGCCAATTTCATATGTAAGGACCTAATATTTCAAATAATTGTATCCCGAAGAATATCTAAAATTATGAAAGTAACTTTGTTTAGCTTGATTTCTAGCGCTTCTGTAGTGTGTACAGTCAAATTTGAGTATTCACTCAAAATTATTTTAGAATTTTTAATAATGGTGTCGATTCTGTTGTTTTACAGTTAGCTAAAATTAGGATTTAGGAATGTCAAATAGACAAAATCTATTCTATGTTTTAAAAATTAGACTGACAGATTTCAAATTAGAACGACAGATCTAAAACAACTCAACATAGGTAAATTAACTAAAACCCTATTCTTTGCATCACATTTTTAACTAAGATAAGAAACGTCAACCTAATTTTAGGAAGCATCTAATTAGACTGACAGATTTCAAATTAGAACGACAGATCTAAAACAACTCAACATAGGTAAATTAACTAAAACCCTATTCTTTGCATCACATTTTTAACTAAGATAAGAAACGTCGACCTAATTTTAGAAAGCATCTAATTTGCTCATGATTAAAATTTATACTTATTAAAAAATATTTTTTGGCACAGATCTAGTGAAAAACGGGAAGATTATTTTGTGAAAAGTGGAAAATGGATTTTGTTGTAGCTGCAGTGGTGGATTCGAGGGAAAGGTGTGTATTATTTGCCACTTCCTCGTTTGGTACCTAACCTAGCCATATCTTCATGGATTTCATCCAGCATACGTAAAGTTTTAGCAGGTAGCACCTAGGTACCTATCAAAAACCAACTGTTGGGGTTATCTCCTCGTTGAGGGCACTCCAGTTATAGTTAAGTTCGTAGGTAATATATAACCAAACCACTGTTTTATAGTTTTTAGATTTATTAATCAATTAGGTAATCTGAGCCGCACGTAATGTTTAGGTACATAAAGAGACACACCGGCGCGTTGCAAAGGTTTCGTTGCGACTGTTTTTATTGTTTACTAATTAAACGAAGTTAAACTGCTGTATGAGCAATATTGGCTCGTACACCAACATTGGCTAACCTAACCTAACATAAAAAACCTAAAATTTAAGTTAGGAATCCTAAACAACAGAATCGACACTACCTACCTACTTTGATATAACTTAGTTATCGCGTTTACTCACCTTGTTTTCCGACTAGTCTTCGTTTTAACCTCCAGAGAGACACCTTATTATTTTCATATCTTCTAATGACTAAGGTTAATCAAGATCTGATTTTAAATAACAAGCATCACAGGGATTGTTCTTGTGGGAATTAATAACTACTTACGTCTTCAGCAATAATAATGTTGGGTAAGAGAATTTATTATAAGGTTGTATGAACGACATTTTACAGGTTGACTTACCCATAATTGGAAGCGAAACTGATGCTTTTTAATTATTTAAAGTGGAGAACTATGATAAACCCTCTTATATATTAACTATGTTTATTTTGAAGCACCGACCTCAATATTCACTACTCTAAAGCTTTGTTGCCTTTAGAGTTGGATGTTTGCCTTTAGGTCCACAATATTAATAATCCGTTGATTTTAGTTCATGAGGACGAAATAAACCATTACTTCTTCTTTCCTTGATGACTTATGACTCGCATCATGTCCTAGCTCGGCGCACGAAAGTTTGAATAAACGTACGAGATCCTTTATCGTGTATCCTGTATCAGAAATTCCCCACAGCGTCCGGAATAAGGAGCAGCGTCGCGTAAGGAATTCTTTTGTAATTGCGCTCAAGTGACACATACCTCTACTTTAAGTATGCACGTGAAAGTACAATGGAGTGGCCAGTTCCTAACACGCCCGGGCATAAAGCCACTCTTTTATAATATATTTTATAGTAAAAAGGTTTATATTAGGTTAATAGGTCATCTACAAAATATTTTTATGAATATACAAATAAGTTTGATTATACGTATGTAGATGTTTGTTAATCATTAGAGTAGCGGGGATATAAAAGCTTGGTACGGGTTTTGTCCCGACTCGAAAAATAACAACTAACAGGCTAAAGGATTCTTCGTTGCTTTTTTACTTTAGTCTTCATACTGAAGCGACCGAAATCAAATATATCTATTTCCGGGTCTGTGTAACATAATAACATAAATAACATAATAAAACAATTCTTGCATTTATATACCTAATCAATAATAAAAAAATTATATTATGTAAACAGGTATGAATAAAATACTAAATTTTAGTAGAACCTTAATAGTAGAAGTATTGTCTTTCGCATTTAAGCTAACTATATTTGCTACGCGGAATTAACGATTTCGGGGAAAAGATCTAATCACTCATATGAACTTCGAAAAATAATGAATCTCTAAACTGAAAAACACAAATTGTCATAAAGATGTCATTTTGCGTTTTGCTAGATAATCATATCATTCATATTTAATCAAACTTAAAAAATTGTCAAATCAAAACTCAGTTACTCAGTAAATCAATCAAAAATCTTATTGAACGTATTAAACAACAAATGGAATTGCCCGTTCCTCGATAATCGTTCACCAGTGATCTGGTTCTTGTGTCTGGAGCCATATAGAAGGCCCTTGCACATCCAGCTAGAAGGCACGACGGGAACTAAGAGCTCCGAGATGGCTCCCCGAGGAGTCGGGCACTGAGCGCACTGTACCTAGGTAAGCTTCAGTAACTCGATTAACGGAGTGCTTCTTGCGTCTAGAAGTGTTAGCTTAAATCGTTTGATGTTCTGTTAGTGAAAATTATTCCGGTGATCTTGTATTTAGTGTCTATTAATTATCACAGGGTCATCAAAAGAAGGTCGTCAACTATACAGTCAAATAAAATATACTATCTACAGTGCAACAAAAATACGATAATATATTATAAAAAAATATGAAAGGAATAAAGACCTATCTGTTCTGTGCAAAGCCTTCCCAAACGTAGGTACTATTTTTCAACGGGACGCATACATAGGTAGACCAGGTAGACCAGCCAACCAAATGGGTCGGAAAAACCGAATAACAACTAACAGAAGTTTCTAGTTCAAAACTGCATACGACTTTTTTGTGCCCGCATTTATTGGAAAATTGGCGGTAAAAAAACCAATGTTCGTTGAGCTATTGTAGTTGAACATGGTTGAGGAGGATTTGGTGAGTCAGCGAGATCTTGCTTCACTGGTCGATAGCTCCGAGTGGTCTAGCTTTTAAATTGTATTTGAAGGAAATGTCAGAACATTTTTGGCTTTGTTTGTGGAGACAATTTTATTGAAAGTAACAGGAGAGTATACTAAATGTTAAGTTCCATCATATGCCACATTAATAAGACAAACGACAGATTTGGCAGCCTCACAGCTAGGTGCAGTCGACTCGAGGCTCACCGTGACTCTGCCACCATGTAATTGGAATATATGTTTTTTTTAACTGAAATTTATAGAAACATATATTTATGTCATAGATTTCAAGTTTATGATTCGTGTGACACATGCACATGCACAAGTACATAACATACTTCACTACTATCTAACAGTCTGTGTTAGCTCAATTGTTTTACTTGTAAATATTGGCTCTAATTTAGTTCGATAGTTGTAATTTTCTTTGTTAATAAAGGCTTTTTTGCCATTTTAATAGTATTTAAAGTAACGCATAAAGATTACCTTGTCAGCTTAAAGCCTACTCTGGCTTCTTCTTCTTCTTGGTTTTGATAGAGTGGTCTTGGTCATCATGGAAGGGGTGGTGATAAAAATGTTTCAATGCGAAATCGGGTCTGTTGTATAGTTAGCTAGTTGCGGGTAGAAATACGGATATATGTACCGATCTACCTGCACACAGATATAGAATAAAGGAGTGTTCATTGAGCAAGCATGGTTTTATTACATGGTGACAGCGGTGTCCTATGAATAAAGTTAAAATAGCAGTTGTTTTGGCGATTTAAGGATATTATAGTGATCAGTTGCGCTAAATAAGTCAATTTAGTTTTGAGATAAAATGGAACACGCGCGGCCGCCGCTGGAATTACAAATAGAAGGCAGCCCGGCTGCGCGCGCGGACGCGTGGCAAAAATGGTGGAAACAGTTTCAAGTTTTTCTCAAGGCTTCTGGTGTAAACAAGGAGCCCAAAGATGTGCAGGCTAGTTTGCTGGTGAACCTCATAGGAGCGGAAGGTTACGAAATATTTTCGACGTTTACGTTTGCCAAGCCCGAGTTGGCGGAAGATCTCGATATCGTGAAGGCGAAGTTTGACGAGCATTTTGGAACAAAATGTAATGTGGCTATGTTCCGCTTCAAATTTTTTCACGTAACCAGATCGCCGGGGAGTCCATAAGCCAGTTTGTTACGGCGTTGAAGGTGTTGAGCCAAAACTGTGAGTTCGAACACCTCGTCGATGGTCTCATACGAGACCGAATGATTTGCGGGATTTCTAATCAAGTTGTTAGAGATAGATTATTACGCACAGATGAGCTGACGTTAGCGAAAGCAGTACAAATTTGTGAGGCGGACGAGATGTCTCGTGCTGAAGGACGAAAAATCGAAGAAGCTAATAAGACAAGCGGGCAAGTGGACATGATAGCTCAGAAGGGGCGAGGAGTTTGGCAGCAGGGATATGGTAGTGGAGGCGCTGCCACCGGGAGTACGGGCCGAGGAGCGCCGCCGCCGGC
>OZ007529.1:185102-238882 GCA_963931895.1 Eupithecia pulchellata | reverse complement strand
GGGCCAGCAGTGTGTGCGTTGCGGAGGTGGTCGGTGCGAAGGGCGCGGCTGGTGCCCCGCGAGTGTAGCGATGTGTTTTTTGTGTAAAAGTCGTGGGCATTTTGCGAGAATGTGTGACAAAAAATCAGGTAAAAAAGTGCACGATATTATAACTTCGAGTCGGGCTACGTCCGACGATTCGGACGACGAGGATGTTCTTTACGTGAACGTGGTGAAGACGGCATCTGGACGGATGGACACTCAATGGATAGAGACTCTAAATGTTGGGGGTAAGCGTATAAATTTTAAATTAGATTGTGGGGCCGATTTGAACATTTTGTCGAAATGTGAATTTTACAGATTGGGTTTTCAGGATAAGGATTTAAAACCATACAACTCTCAAGTGTTTTCCTATACTAAAAATGAGTTACCTATTATAGGCGAGGGATCACTGTCCGTTCTGAGAGAAAAATGTAAATATAAACTAAAATTCGCTGTGGTTAATTTAAATGTTCAGAATATTTTAGGTAGGGATGACTGTGTTAAGTTAGGATTCATAAAAAGGGTTGAGTCACTTAGTTACGCATTTGAGGAATATTCGGAACTGTTCAAGGGGGTTGGTGAGTTACCGGGGGTGCATAGAATAGTAATTGATAAGTCGGTGCAGCCCGTTATTTGCCCTGCACGAAAGGTACCGTTGGGTTTGCGAGACAAACTAAAGGATGAATTGGAGCGAATGGAAAAAATAGGCATAGTGCGCAAGGTTAATCAACCGACAGAGTGGGTCAACCCAATCGTTATTGCGGCAAAGAAAAACGGCGAGATAAGGGTATGTTTAGACGCGCGGGTATTAAATTCGGCGGTAAAACGGGCTCATTTTTCTTTACCTACTGTGAGTGAGATAGCAGCCAAGTTACAGGGCGCTAAACTTTTTAGTATACTGGACGCGCGCTGCGGGTTTTGGATGATGAAATTAGACGAAGAAAGTGCCGATCTCTGTACATTTTCTACACCTTTTTCTAGGTATCAGTTTTTAAGGTTACCTTATGGGATTAATTGTGCGCCGGAGATGTTTCACGCGAAGATAAGACAACTGTTAGAGGATATAGAGGGAACTGACTCTTTTATTGATGATATTATATGCTGGGGTTCATCGAAAGAGGAACATGACAGACGCTTACGGGCTCTTTTGACGCGCGCAAAAGAAGTAGGCATTAGGTTTAATCGGGAAAAATGTAGGTTTGGCGTCAGGGAGATCACATATCTAGGACATGTTTTTGACGAGCAAGGCATGCGACCAGATGATAAAAAAGTAAAAGCAATAATAGAGATGCCGCCTCCGGAAGATAAAAAATCATTAGAAAGATTTTTAGGTATGGTAAATTACCTTTCTAAATTTATACCTAATTATTCACAGTCGGTTTCGGTTTTAAGAGGTCTTTTAAAGCGAAATTCTGAATGGTTATGGGACACAGAGCATGCAGAAGCGATAAGGGTACTCAAAGGAAAACTGTCCTCTGCTCCAGTGTTATCACTATATTCACACAAGATACCTATAACGTTGTCGGTAGATGCGAGCGCACGCGCGCTAGGTGCGGTGTTGTTACAGGATGGGAGGCCAGTAGAATTTGCTTCGTTAACTCTTACGGATACACAGAGTAGATACGCGCAAATAGAAAAGGAATTATTAGCCATTGTATTTGCATGTGAGCGCTTTCATCAATACATATTTGGCCGAAATGATATAACAGTACAGTCAGATCATAAACCTTTAGAATCGATTTTCAAAAAAGCTTTGGATTCAGTTCCGGCCCGCCTACAGAGGATGATGCTCAGAATTCAAAAGTATAATATAAAAGTTGTCTATACGCCGGGAAAGTATATGTATATAGCAGATACATTATCGCGTGCAGCGTTACCGGAGTTAATGCATGACCGAATGAATGAGGAGGTTGAAGCGCAGGTTTGTTTTATGCTGCAGCAGGTACCGTTCAGTGACGAAAAGTTATCCTTAGTCAAAGAACACACGGCTAGAGATCAAGAAGCTCAATCGTTAGTTAAGCGGATTAAGAACGGGTGGCCCAGGTCCAAGTATGAAGTAGAGGAAAATATTCGCGGATATTGGTCATTTCAGGAAGAATTACAATATGTTGATGGGATAATTCTCAAGGAAAAATGTGTTTTTATACCTAAATCGTTGCGACAAGAAATGCTCATTCGCATTCACGAGGGGCACTTAGGTATAGATAGGTGTAAGAGGCGCGCTCGGGGAGTATTGTTTTGGCCGGGCATGTCACGTGACGTGGAGAACATGGTACAGAGATGCATCACGTGCGCCCTATATGCTCCTGCACCGCCCAAGGAGCCTATGATACCTCATCACATACCTGCCATACCGTGGGCTAAAGTAGGCTCGGACATTTTTGAATATAGAAAAAAATATTATTTAATATTGGTAGACTATTTTTCGAACTTTGTTGAGGTTAATGAACTGGGTTCAATAACAAGTAAGGCGGTAATAAAAGCCATGAAAGAACAATTCGCCAGGTACGGTATACCTAGCGAGCTAATAAGCGATAACGGGCCGGCATACATATCGAAAGAATTTGCTAAGTTTACAAAAAGCTGGGAGATAAGACACATTACGTCATCTCCATTGTATGCTCAATCAAACGGCAAGAGTGAACGAGCTGTCCGGACGGTTAAGATTCTACTTAAAAAATGTATAGATTCAGGGCATGATTATTATGTCAGTCTTTTAAACTTCCGTTCCACGCCTAGGGATCAGTTAGACTCACCGGCTGAAATTCTTATGGGCAGGAAACTTAATACTCGACTGCCGGTGCATAAGATTTTGCTGGAAGGGAAAGTTGATAGGAAAAAGAATCATCAAGCAATTTTATTACAACAAATTAAACAAAAGAATTGGTATGATCGCTCGTCCAAAAACCTCCCTCTTTTACAAAAAGATGATAGGGTAATTGTAAGGGACGGAAATGTAGGTCAGCAGAAATGTATGAAAGTAGTAGAAAAGGCTCCTGAACCTAGGTCATACATATTGCAGGACGTGGTAGGTCATAAATATCGCCGCAACCGTAGGCATATTGTGCGTAAGTTGGGTTCCACTGATAAGGCCGACGGCGGCGGCGGCGGCGCCAGTGGCGTAGCGGCCGACAGCAACCCACCGGTGCCTAGCGAGGGGGAGACAGGTAACGGACAGGGTCATGCTTGCTTCAAAAATCCTTCTTCTATGTCTGTAACAATGTCAGATATAGCAAAGAAAAACAGTCCAGATAACAAGTCTAGTCGTAATATGACCACCAGAAAAATGCTTAAAGAAGCTTTATCTGACATTGATAAAAAGATGTGGGATTTAAATATTGATTAACTTTTATTAATAATGTTTAGTTTAAGCGCCTATTAAGTGCAGTAAGACTGTGCTAGGTATCTAGCCAGGATTGAACTTTGTTTTCTCGTGTTTTGTTACATCCTTAGATTTATCATTTATTATATACCTATAAGATGTTTTTCATTATTTATATATAAGGGGAAAGATGTTGTATAGTTAGCTAGTTGCGGGTAGAAATACGGATATATGTACCGATCTACCTGCACACAGATATAGAATAAAGGAGTGTTCATTGAGCAAGCATGGTTTTATTACAGGGTCTTTTCAAATTCTCCATAAAACAATTACATTGCAAATTATTAAGTTGCAGAAGTATTAAAATACCTTCGCATTTACAATACTTGGTTAAGAGTAATTTTTTTTTTCTATTTCACCCTGTCAAGGATTCCCTAAGTTCAATATTTGTAAGCCAGAATCCGCGCAGATTGATGTCGGCAATTATCCAAATCCGTCCAATTTGTGATACGTATTGTTATTCGTGCATTCCGTTTGTTTTCTTAACTAACTTCGTTATTTACAGCGTAGGGGAGACGTGGGCTACGCGGCACGGATAATGAACCTTCATTGCAGGCGTAGCAACCCTTGAATACTTAGGTTATAGGAACTTCTGTAGCCCAATTCCCAGAAAGATTGACGGCTTTCAACTAAGTAGGTAGGTATAAATAGCCTACTTCATCATTTACTTATTAAAACCTGGATCTCTGTAAGACCATTGAGTGTACAGGTGTCTTCTAGACCGTCGTGATGCACCCTCGGCCGCATATTCACTTTCCATCAACTGAGATCGTGGTCAAACGGAGGGTAGCTATAAAAAAAATCATTTTATCTTGGTAAAACTCGTGCAAAGTCGCAGGCTGGAGAAATCTAGTATATTATTTGTTCTTTACACTAGTCAAACTTGGTGAAAACTGTTCATGTTATCTAAATTTTTGTCACTAAATAATACCTACCACCAGTATAAATAGGTGAACCATTTGTTTTGTTTGTATTCGTTTATTTATTTTCTAGTAAAGTTTATCAAATAAGCCTTGAATTTTATCCCAATGTTATTTTTACAAATACAAAATAATCTGTATGCCTTGTCTGAGCTGAATATTTCAAGGCGTACACAATCCACGCAATTTGAAACTAGTTAGATTTACCAAGATTTTTATTTTGATCCCTAATCTTACACCTAAAGTATATTTTGCGGCGTCCAAATGAGCTTTATACAATGTTATTTGCAATAACGGCGTTATTAAATGAGTTGCCTTGAAACTCTGAATGCTTGCGGCCACGACAACAGCGGGTCATGACATTTGATAGCTATGCACTGCAACATGCAACACAGTTACTAAATAGCTAAATTACTAACTTAATACATTAAAACATTTTAACTCTTTCTTTAATAACTAATTTTACTTACTGCAACCAGATATTTCTTTTCCGTTTCTTCTACTAGTGCACAAAAAGAATAAGTGACGTGAAAATTAATTCGTAGTACCTTATCTTTTATTTGATTATATAAATTAGTTTTCCGCTGTCGTCGGGCCACTGAATTTATGTTCAACTGGATAAACCGTAAATTTAATACTACTGATATAGATGCAATAATAAGCAAAGCATAATGCACTGCTGTGGTACCCTCCGAGCCCCACACGACTGCAACAAAGGCTGGTCAATGACTCCTGATAGCGGCTTATTTATGACGTCACAGTACTCGCGACCACAATGCAGCGTGCCCGGCACCGCAACGTTGAACTCTCTAAAGGAAATAAAACATTTTGATTTTTTGATTTTAGGGTGCTGATACCACGTTGGTTCAGTGATAAATGTTGCTGACAGCGGCGTTTTTAAACCTAAGAATTTTTACCCATGAAATATTTAAAACAGAATGAAATTTATAACGCCTTCCGGTCAGGTGGCATGACAATCTGGAGGCCCTAGTGGACAAGTATAGGCATATAATTATAATTAATGATAACCAAAAGTCAGTGAATTCATAAGGCAACATGTAACACCTGAGTAGGTTGTATCCACCATCAACGCCGGTCTCCCTACAAAGCACCACGTGGCAGGCAACAGGTATTCAGTGAGAATTGTCTTGGAAAAGTCGGAAAATATTAAGTAGCGAACCTTTGTTGGTTGTCAAATTAAGCTTAAATCTCAGTGGATTCTCATGGTACGAAATTAGAATTATATTTTTTTTCTGGATAAAAACGTAAAAGAACGTGAAAAGATGATTGAGAAAAAACTGAACAAAAACATCATGAAAGTGCACATGTATATGTTCTCTTTAGCACACCTAATTTGATGGACACATCAGGAACCCGCGGTCTCCTGAATTGTTTTATGTTTTATCTCATTCGTTATTACTAATGAATTGGTTCTTTGAATCAGAACTTTTATTTTATTGTAGTTTTCTTGCTTTGAACTAAAAGCATGTATTTAGGTGTTCGAAGCCTCCGCTTGACCCACATTGAGATTAACACCATTGAATATCGTGCTAGTTACTGTCAAAGTCATGTCAATCCTAGGATTCCATCAGATGTCACTGTCATCGCGGCTGTCTTGTCTGGCGCTTTGGCGCCTCAGCACCGGCTGCCTTGTAGAACTTTGTGAAGGAGCCAGTACGCTTTTGAACATCGTGCAAGTTGAACGTATTAAAATATCAAGCTCTTCACCTGGTTAAAGTTTAGTTTGCAAAAAACTAACAATACCTGTGGCAGGTTCTAGTTGTCCGAGCGGGAAATATTTTTCAAGAATATTTTTCAAAAGAAGACACTAGTAAGTAAAGCCAATTGCCATAAATTACAGTCGGTCGGCCACCCAGCCACTGCAATTGTAAATAACCGTTAAAGGTGTTACAGCCGTCATGCAGGCTGCCCAACTCAGTCGTACCTAGCAAGCCAGCTAACCAATGTTAGCATAACAGCCGACAAATTTATTTCAGCCGGCAGGTAGACAGGCTGCCCAACTCAGCCGTAGCATACGCTGCTCAGATACACTGTTGTCCACAGTTATCACGAAGGCTGCCTAAATGAGACCTCACGCAGGCTATTTTCGCAGCCGCCATGTAGGCTGAAAACACAGCCGTCATGGACGTCGTAGCCTGCCAATGAGCCGTCACGTAGGCTGCTCAGCCGTCAAAGAACAATCATGAACCAGACATACCTCCCGTTAGCAAAGAAGATCATGGGTCACGTCTCCTCACTGACCATTGTAATTTACTTTCAGGCTTACCAAAATCATGTCGCAACTAGTAACGACATTTGAAGACATAATTATGGCTGATCCACCTGATGAAGACTCATATTTGCGAAGGAATCAAGTCCAGGTCTTAGACAAACACTACCCTTCCGATTGGAAATCTTGGGAGATCGTACTGCCGTCCTACCAGGAACTCTTTGGGGAAAAAATATCATCAGATACAGAGTGTCGCCTGCGGTTTGCTGTGCCGACAAGTGACCTTTTTAAAGCGTTCGACCCAAATGCTTCTTCAGCGAGCGAACGGAAGTTTAAACTTATAAAAAGAAAGCTAATCAATTGGCCAATAGGCCGCGCGGTGATCTACGCCCCACACGCTTTAGTGGAAAAGATGCATAAGGGTGAATTCTACTTAAAGTTCATGGAAACTGTTAAACGACTGAAACCATTACTTACTTCGAGACACGATGCGTCCTCGGCGCTGAGGGAAGGTACCACTACCCCATGTACATCGACGTCTCAGCCGGACCATCCCTTAGAAAAACGCTCGAGCCAGAAAGACGACTGGTTCTTGGATATATTTAAAAGTCAAAACGAAATGTTTCGACAACTGATTGAGATGTCTGCCAAACAGACTGAGTGCGTAAAAGATCTTAAAAGTACATTGACGGGACAGTTACGCTACCAGACAGAACGGACCAACGATGAATATGAATCGTCCTCTAACTCACAAGATGACACTCATGAAGAAGTTATGGAAAACATTCCTTATGACGAACCCGAGCATAGTACTATCGCCTATAACAATCAAGCGCATAGTGTTCCTGAATCCGGTCAAGCCTCATGGTACGCTCCACAGTTCAATACCGAGGAAACGCAACCCAATTACGACTTTTACCCACAAATTGTCGAGAATGAACCAAAGGTTGCACAGGCATGTCCCGTATTGGCCGGACAGGGAACGGAATGCCAGAGGTTAGGTTCTCGAAATTGGAACTCGATAAGATATGCTGACGTCCAAAAACAGTTTCAAGCAACTCCAGTTTTCTCGAACTTAAAAATGAATAGCCATCTATCTAATGTCACGCCTCCATGGCAAATAGTGCCTGCGTGGGAAAAACTAGACTTATGTCTTGGTGCAGTTTCACATGGGCTACTGAAACAAAGACAAAACTTTCAAGATATATACAATGACAGCCCCCCAGAATTGAAATCTTTCGTTGGGAAGAAATTCCTTGCACAAGACTCGGAATTCCGAAAGACGTCAGACGCGTTGCTGCAGTATGTGTGTGGAAGACGTGCTGAAACCATTCAGCAAAGGAGATCAGTGTATAGATCACGTAATAAGTTCTTACACGAAACACTTCATAATATTCCACCGTCATCCACTCACCTTTTCTCAGAGCCGCAACTGTCCGAATTCATTAAAGAACAAGGCGGTGTGAACAAGATTTTTCTCGACTATGGAAAGAAATCCTTACACAAAACAAAGTCTGATAGACGACCAAAAGAAATCATTAGAAGTAATATGGGCCAACGATCCTTTCAACACCGACCCGAAAGATTTCAAAGGCAGCCAACAAGAACACACTACAAAAAAGCAGAAGCAACGGGTCAAAAACAGGCTAACCCTAAACAGCCGTATACAAAAAGACAAAACAAGAAGTAAATTTCATGCAGGACAGGTAAAAAATAAATAACATATTTGGAAGAAAATGGGGGCCCCCAAAGCAATATTATCTATAATAAAAGGTTACCGCATTCCTTTTTGCTCGAAACCTCCCTTGATAAACTTATCATCATCAAATGCTAGACGCTATAAGACAAAAAGTTCACCTGAGATGACTGAATCATTACAAGAATTGCGAAATTCAGGTGCTATTGTTAAAAGCTCTGCGACAAGAGGTTTTGTATCGCAAATGTTTCTCCGAAAGAAAAGCGATGGCACTTCTAGAGCTATATTCAATCTGAAAAACTTAAACATTCACCTAAAACCGCACAAGTTTCATTTAGTAAATTTATCTATGGTTCCCTCATTTCTGAAACCAAATGACTACATGGTTAAAATTGATTTATCACAGGCATATTATCATATCACAATAATAAACCCTCATCATAAATTTCTGACACTCGCCTACGACGGGCAGTTTTACGAAATGACATGCCTACCATTCGGGCTCGCTACAGCCCCTAATGCATTCGCCAAGATTACTAACTGGGTTGCAAATTTTTTCAGAGAACAAGGACTGAGAACTATAGTTTATTTAGACGATTTCTTAGGGGTACATCAAGACCCAATAATTCTGCGACAACAAGCGGAACTACTCATCAACCAACTTCAAAGCTTAGGATGGTGCGTAAATTTTCAGAAAACGCATTTAAACCCCGAGCAGCAGATAACATTTCTAGGCATATCCTGGAATACTCTTCAAAATGCGAAGGCACTACCTCAGGACAAGGTATTTTCCATACAAAAGACTATAAAATCCTTAATAAAAAGAAAACGATGGTGTTGGAGATCGGCAAAAGCCATACTGGGAAAGCTCAATTTTGCGACTTTCGTAGTCCCTACAGGAAGACTGCATTGCAGACTAATCCAAATAGAGACAAATCTCCTACCACAAAGCAAACCTTTCACAAAATATCGAATTCCTACAAAAGTAATTGCAGAAATGAAATGGTGGATAGAAAACATCCAAGAAACCTCCAAAATCTTCTATGCAAGTCCCACGGTTTTCATTGTAACAGACGCATCCGATACAGGTTGGGGTGCCACAGTCAACTCCTGGCACCTGAAAGGAAAGTGGACCCCAAATCAAGAATGCTGGCACAGCAATCGAAAGGAACTGTGGGCCTTATACAATGTTCTATTAAAAAAGGGTCATCGTCTAAAAGGAACATCAGTGATGCTGCAAACGGACAACAAGACAGTTGTAGCATATTTAACAAAACAAGGAGGGACGAAATCAATAAAACTATTGAACATGACGTTCAAAATCTTTACCTTACTGAACAAACACAATATTCACCTAACAGCTCGATACCTGCCAGGCCGGTACAATGGAATAGCAGACGGTCTGTCAAGGTTCAATTACCTACCAGAATGGAGGCTCAGCAACGAAGTAATACAACTAATATTCAATACATTTGGAGTCCCACAAGTGGACCTATTTGCCTCGGAACGATCGGCGATACTACAAACGTATGTATCCGAGGATGCACGGGATCAAAAAGCCCTGTTCATCGATGCATTCAGCAAAAAATGGACATTCGACCTGGGCTACGCCTTCCCACCTCCAGCACTGATACCCCGTGTATTACACCATCTAGAAATTTGTACGGGCACATACATCCTTGTTGCCCCAAATTGGCAGAAAACATTTTGGTTAGCGGATCTGCAACGGAGGACAAAAGTGAAACCACCCATAATAGAGAACTTAGAGAGACACCTGATCGACCTTCGAACCAACAAAACACCACCTGCAACAGAGAACCTACAATTGCAGGCCTGGCTAATACAGGCTGGACCCCACTCATAAAAGAATGGGCATCCAGCAGTTTAAAGATTTTAGAATCTTCGTGGCGTTTATCAACCCAAAAGACCTACAAATCAGCCTGGTTAAGATGGCAGAAATGGTGTTCCATGAATAAGCTCCCGACTTGTGATCCAACTCCAGAAAACGTAGCTCAATTCTTATGTTACTTACACTTGGTAGTCAAACTAGCACCAAGCACTATAAACGTTCACAAGTCTGTTGTAATAACGTTTGCCTGTCCACTGAAAGCAGATTCTATAAATAACCATCCTCTTATTAAACAAGTCCTCAAAGGTATACAAATAACTAAACCGAAGGTGAAACGACCACCTATATGGAACATAAATAAACTGATTGACCTTACGTCCTACACGGTCAACGATGAGAGTTTATTTCAAGTATCTAGACATGTAGCGGTGCTCCTACTACTCGCCTCCGGAAGGAGGGTACACGACTTAACTCTATTGGAAATAAATCACAACTCTATGGTCGATATGGGCTCAGAAATTATATTTTGGCCAAAATACGGTTCTAAAACGAACTCTGCTACTCACATTCAGTCTGGGTGGAAAATATTAGAAAATGCCAATATAAAACTTGATATAATTTGGTGGATTCGTAAACTTATTGAAATATCTCATAAGAGGCGACAAAGTCAAAATGAGCTCAATAGTCTATTTATTACTACAAAAGGCAAAGTAAGACAAGCGTCTCGAACAGTTATAGCAGGATGGATAAATACACTTCTAGAAGAAGCTGGAATTGCTAGCTCAGCGGGAAGTATCAGAGCAGCCGTAGCTTCACATAGCATATTTAATAAATGTGAATCCATTGATCAGATTCTTAAACGTGGAAACTGGAAATCTCAAAGAACAGTCTTTAATCATTACTTTAGAGAAATAAGATCAAATCCTAACACAGTCACTAATGCGGTACTCCAACATTTTGAACCAATTTAAATATTGTTACCTAGTATACATAATGTTTGATAAGTTATGTTAAATAAGAGTTAAGACTGATTATTATTACCTATTTGCTGTTATGCAACTAAGAATTTATAAAATAAGACTGATTAAGTCATTAAGAAACAAGTACAATCTATTAATAAGCTGATTTTGTTTAATATACGTAGTCAAACAAAACTTTATCTTTCTCTCTCGCCTAACATCAGGTACATATTTTTACCTAGTCACAGTACACATCATCAGCACCGTCAGAATGTAAACACGTCTCAATGTGGGTCAAGCGGAGGCTTCGAACACCTAAATAGAACCGTTTTCCCCCCAAAGGGAAGAAAACGATTATTTAGGTTTCAAGCCGAAGCTTGACCCACACAATTTAAAACTCTTGACGGTTTTCTTTTATTAAAATTATATTAAACTCGTTGATAGCGTACTGGCTCCTTCACAAAGTTCTACAAGGCAGCCGGTGCTGAGGCGCCAAAGCGCCAGACAAGACAGCCGCGATGACAGTGACATCTGATGGAATCCTAGGATTGACATGACTTTGACAGTAACTAGCACGATATTCAATGGTGTTAATCTCAATGTGGGTCAAGCTTCGGCTTGAAACCTAAATAATCGTTTTCTTCCCTTTGGGGGGAAAACGGTTCTATTTGCTTGTTGCGCTTACGCCGTTCTAAAACATATATAGTAGTACGAGTAATAACATAAGGTCCCGCTTCTGTGAACGTGGAATCCTATGTCTATTCTTTTCACAAAGTGGCCCATGGAGATCACAATAATCGAGTGTAATAAGGAAAAGCCTGAACTGGTTAAAGATCCCCCTCGAGACCATTCCCGAGTGTGGTACGAGCGAGGGGCCGAGGTGGTCGATTCTAAATCACGGACTCGAGAGTAGACACCGATTGTGTGAACGGAGGCCACTCTATAAGTACGATCTGAGACAGGTGACCTATAACTGTATTGTAGAACTGAAACTGACGGTACTATGTTTTTTTTATATGTAATTTGTAGTGGATATCTAAATTTCTCGGATTTTAAAATATGCATTAGCAAGTCAAACAAAAAGTTTTTACAATGATTTTCTCCGCTAACGATTTACACGTTTAATGAATTGTCCAGCATTATTTATTTATTTATACTTATTTTCTGTAATTTGCAATTACTGCATACTAGAATGAATCAATAGAGTTGTGCTTGGATGGTTACTTTTTACTGATTAGTTACAACCGGGAAAGTTCACAACGACGGGTCTACAACGAGATCCGGACGTTTGTGAATTATCGCCGTCCCGGGATATATTTTAATGAGTTACGCCATTACCCGGATAGCCGGGAAGCCAGATAGCCCGGATATCGATCATTACTAGCTGTTATCACCCGGAACCCTGCTTGTTTGAGTAAATGATATGTCTATGTTTGAAAATAAACATAGTAATTTCTTGTTTCGTAGCTTGTAGATTACATTGTTGGGTGTTCCCCAACAATGTAATCTACAAGCTGGAGGGATACGTCATCAATAGGTTTGAACCTAATCTGTATAAATTTCTCAACTAAATAAAATATAACGTAAAAGGGAAACTCATACCAATTGTAAAATAGTAACGATCACAACACTTCATTTTAAAAGTAACCCTGTAGCCACTCAAGCGTCCCGCTCGCGCGACCGATGGCGTGTCTAACGTTCCGCCGGCGCGGGAAACAGCTGCGCGCATTCTACGCGCTACCTCGTCTCGAAAAGCTAGCTACTGTTATATTATCAGTTCAATCAATTATTATACAGTATATCAATTGTACCCACTTGTAACGCTACATGCTACAAGCTTAGCTTCCAGAAGCTTCCTGCTTACTTACCTACTTTACGTTTAGTTTTTTTTATCAATTTCCTGGTCGATGTGTATAATGTAGTTTATTAGTTTTGGTCATTATTAGTTCAAGTTAGTGTGCAAGTTGAATGTGTTTACCTACCTAACAAGATAGGTTTAGATAGTGTTTTCTGCGGGAAAATTTCAGCAAAGCTGAGCGAAAGCATTATTAACCACAATTTCTCTTTAATTTCTTCGAGATCAATGCAGTGACATAAATAAACAGACAATATTTTTTTTACAGTCACTTATGATACTAACCGCTTTAAAATATTGACCGCAGATGGCCATGACAGCGTTACCTGACTTTTGGCGGGCGCAGTGGGCGTCTTAACGGTAAAGTTATGATGGGACAACACGCACAAGGCCCACCACTTAGATGCGAACCTCGGTTTGGGCTGTTGCCATAAGATGCTACAAGAGGATAAGGCGGCATCGCCTAGCTGCATAAGTGCACCTATGGGCTGAAGCGGGGAATTCTTCGAACGCATCCGACGGGGTCGGGTGTGTAGTGTGTAGGCGAATAGGGACTGGTTGCCGTCACATTATATTTCAATTTCATATTACTTTACAACTAATGCAAGTAATGCAATGAAATGTAGGATACATTAGTACTAAAGCTGTGTATCGCTCCGTTTGTCGCCATTACAGCTTCAACAACAATGTGGGGTCTACCACACTAGACAGATATCAACTACAACAACATTACTCAAACATTACTCCCCCGTCGATTATTTCTCTTCTCATCCACATTATCCCGAACAATAAAGAGCTATTTACCAGAACTTTCCAATAGATGGCGTATGAAGATAAATTCAATGGAGACGGTTCATTTGAAAACTTCATTTTAGTCAAAGTAATAAAGTTTTGGAGTAATAGTCGGAGTAATATTTGATATTAGAAAAATTGGGTGTGGCATAGACAATATTACATACATCTTTTAAATAGGTACGAGTACATATAAAACGACTAGTAGGACCCGGAACAAATACCGACAGATCGTACAAATGTTTTATCCTATAGGCAGGAATCGTAACCGCAAGTCGTAAACTCCTTCGTCGCTGGCGGACCTCCGTCCACCGCGCCACAGAGGTCGTCGAATTCTTATGTAATTATTTAGTGCGTGTTTATAAGTCTTTACCAGGCATAATATTTTTAAAACACTGCCCTTTATAGAATATATGAAAAAAAACATAGGTACGAAAGTAGTACTTATGACTTTTTATATTATGCACCCTGGAAAAGAACCATAAGGGTCATAATCTCCTGGAAAAATACATGCGAAGACACTTGTCACAAACAAAAAGACATACTATGAAATGCCACCTCTACATTTCGTAGGCCTTAAAATCTGGCAAGATACCCATCGTTTTGGTTATAAGCTCGCGCGTGGTACTTTACGAGTTATTTGTTAGTTTTATTTACCTACATTGGAACATTGTATTTCACGAGTACAATTTTCAAAAACTATAATACGCCTGGTAATTGCACCTGAAACATTTCTAATGACGTTTAATATAAGAACAGACATGACCAATCTTTGTGTTTACAAAACTGATACCTGTTAGTATTAAACTTATAGTTATTTTGTGCATATAGGTAGGTAAAGATTATTAGTGAAGTGACTTGTCCAAATAAAGACAAGAACAATTAATTATAATTGAACTGACAACAATCGTAATCTCCGTTCGAAATGAAGATACAAAATTCCAAATAAAAATTTTCATAATCATGTCTGCCTTTTCTGGATCCACTGTTCGGGATGCCTCCAGTCCTGACCTCCGTACGTCCTGATGCCGTCCACCGAGCGGTTCTGTGCTCTCCCTCGTCCTCGAGAGTCGTGGGAAGCCGAGCCGCGAAGGGGCGGACCACTAGTACGTAGTAGGTAATATAATTTTAATATTTTTTTAATAAATCCTCTGAACACCTTTTTCAGACTATAATATATATGAAACACACACAACGAACCAGTTAAACTCCCGAAAGCTTTCCCGTGTATCTGAGGATCCAAAGCGCCTCAGATACCGCAGTACCTCACGAATACCGTACGACGGTCACGTGCCGCCGCGAGCTGTCTCTTCAAATATTAACTGGTGCGCCACTGCCCCACTAATGTATAGCTATTATGATCTATTTCACTCTACAACGGTGATTTGTTTCTATACCAATTCTACGCACATACTAAATCAGTTGAGACATTTTTCAAAATTCGATTCTACGAAAAGTTAACAAAATTTATGAAAATCATAAGAACTGATTTATTTTTCTTACAATCAATGCACTCTAAAGAAATTCGGAAAACGAAGAAATATAGAAGGTTTGGTGGCAGCTCTCAACGTGGCATTCTGTTAGAAATGTTGTGGGTCTCTAGAGGTGCCAAAATGATAAAACTGAAAAGTTTCTTCATGACATGTATCATCTGCTTTGAAACCTAATGCAAGTTACCAACTTCGTGAAACAAGAGGGCCTTCATCAATATATTATTTAATCTAGATCAATATTTATTTATGTAAGATTCAGATTCAGATTCAATAACTTTATTTCTTTAGGCTTACAAAATAAGCACTTAGACAATAAATTGGTAACAATTCTACAAAACTATTACCAGACCGGACCCGTTTTCAAGACGTTTATGAGATAATCTGACAGTAATTTCGTTTTTCTCAAAAACTGACCCTAATTATATTATTGAGTGAGTGCATTATTGGGAAATAATTTTGTTACGTATTAGAATTGAATAGATAAAATAAAAAATGTGACAAAGTTATCAATCTTGATACATTCTTATTGTTTTTATGTTGTCCTACTCGCAAAACAACTACATTGACCACTATTAATGGGTTATTGATAGGCAGGTCAATGTACCTGATTGACAATGTGCCTTGTCTCTTTCAGCACATACTTAGTTGCCGGGTACACTTGTGTATGTGCCCGGAGGTCCGTTGGTGTTGCGACACTGTCTCAGCCCAAGCTCTTGATATTTAGACTCATTCTCGTTGTTACAGAGCCAGTTTGAGTTCTTTATTGATAACATTCTGCGCACACGGTGTCAACAAGCTCCCCGAGACCGAACTTACACCTGAATGCTATAAAAGCTTTGCCCGATTAGAAAGTTCTGCCTTAATTTTGTGAACGGTTAACTTTCGCAGAGCAAAAGGTCAGGTTTTCACATAACGAAGTTCAAATCTCGAATTAACGCGTTATTATGTAAATTTGAAAAATTAAAATGCTCATAAACTTGTGAAATTAACATTCATGTTGCGCGGCCCCGTCATTTATTTCACAATGTTAATATTTTATGATGTACTTACATATAACATATTTTGTTTATCAAATTGTTTTGTAAGAAGTAAAAAAACGGCTGGAATATTTAAAAATTTTAAGGATTTTTCTGGCGTTTGGAGTATAATTTTCTCGAGGTAAAATAAAATAATAAGTACTTATGTACTATATAAATGCCTACAGAGAAAGATTAGATTTAGAATTTGTCGGGAGCATAACAGATTCGTTTCCGACGCGATTGTACTCGTATGTCTCAAATAAAATCAAATTTATTTATTTCAGAACGTCAACATGAATTACTAGTACACCTACCGACTATGTCAGTAACCATAAAATATTATACTACCATACGCCAGTAATAGTACTTCAATGTATTACCTCAATCATTCATCAGAAGCTACCTACAGGAGTATATCAGATTTCTCAGACCTCAGGCTCGGGCTATTCTGCACTTTATTGATCACGAAACACACAATCACGATAAATCGTGACGTCGATTACAGGACAGTATCAGAACAATCTCAACAGTTGATTACAGGACAGTATCAGAACAATCTCAACAGTTGATTACAGGACAGCATCAGAACAATCTCATCAGTTGATTACAGGACAGCATCAGCCTGAGTGCTTTATGTCAAGCTGTTAAAAATCACAATTACAATTTACATATTCATGCGTCCTCCGCCTCTGTGACAATCTCAGAGGAGCCGCCATTTTATAACAGAATTATCTGCCTACTGCGGCCATATCTGAAGTGGTTAATGATTTTGTTGTACTCTCTAACTTTATATCTTTATCTAATAAATCGATTTCCTGCTGATTAAAGATAATGTTTCTTGCTCAGTTTGGTAAAAAGGTTTGATGGCAAAAAGCCAAACAGAAAATTTTATAAATTGAGTGACCGTGTGATAAAGAGATAGATTTATTAATTTTAAGTGGGGGTTCGTAAATTAGTTAACAGTGTCTTAAACTCTATGTTTATGTTAGGTTTGTCCATGCACCGAGTTCTTAAATATTTTACTTAAAAAAAAATCCAGTAATTCTGTCACCAAATAATCAATAAAATAAGGCTCGAGCGAGACGGATGAATTTATATATACATAATATAACAAACGTAATATCAAAAGTGCTTGTGCATGTCATAGTTTTAGTATTAACTACAAATAAAGTTTGTATCTTGTAATTTGAGCAAACATATTTTCAACATGATCTACTATTATTTGTATTAAAATTGTATTTATGTAGGTTACTACCATATTTTTTTTCTAAAGTTTTATTGAAATAATATTAAACCAAATCAGATTTTTCCAAAGAAAATACGTTATTTGTGTAGATAGGTAAGTATTTTCAAATATCTTGTGGCAGGAACCTAAATAAATACAATTCTATTACAAATAAAATAATGGTGAAAATATTGTACATTGCGTTGACAAAGTATGCGCTTATGTGTATATAATATTATGTGTTGCTCTATGGCTTGGACTTACCAACTAGGTACAGTGGCGTACACTGTTAGCTTACCCCATTTCTATAAATACAGAACTATTCCAAAGTAGCACCTTTAGGTAAACTGAAGATAGCCAAGCAAGTTTTATAATAAAACATGAACTTTAATTAATTGAAATTAAAACTAGTTTAATTCACTGCGAGACTGAATCTGCCAGGGAGGTCCGCTAGAGATGAACGCCACTGTACTTCAGGGTACTCCAAATTAAGCTTAAGGTTTTGCTCAAATATATTTTATCAAATTTAGTTTCGGTATTTTTCCAACGTTTACAATGATGAGTGTCCCGTGTCCAGCCAGCCGGTTTACGTCACTGGTACCTAAACTTTTTCTAAGCTACATCCTCGTGTAATTATTTTAATCCGCCCAAAGCCGGGTCAGCGCGACTAATCTAATTGACGAAAGTTGTCCTGCAGTGAAGATGGACTGTGTCGTGGTTTAAAACCTAAACGCGTTCTACGAGTAAATATTATTTAATTTCATTATAAACGCGTAAATCCTTTTGCTTCTCTCATCTCTAAACTGCTCTAGTTGTGCTATCTGCTTTTGTCTTAACTATAATTCTCTTGTTAACTTTATTCCTATATAGTTAGTTAGGTATCAATAAATATAAATACCGAAGTCAAAATGAGAATAGACACAATGGCACGTATTAAAAACCCTTGCTCAATCATCGATCAATGCTTGCTTAACGACTTCCTTTAGCATAAACGTCAAATAAACATAGATTAATTGGAGGTTTATAACAAACAACCAAGGCCCAAGGCTTCGCTTACGTTTTTCGGAATAAAATGTAAGTCATAATCATAAGTTCCTCAGGTTTTTATGGGCGTTATAATTTAATATTACTACCATAAGGAAGTTTAGAAACTGAACGTACTGGTGCCTCGGCACAAACAGTCTGTATTTCGTGTTGCCTAACAGACAATGCAAAGAACGAGTAATGAGTTGAGCAAATTCAAGTTTGTCTTCGTTAGATGCGGCCTGACTTGGGGCTTCATTTGATTTATTTATTCAGGCACTGATTTAACCCGCAAGGGTTTAATCAGTGCTGTCTGGGAATGTCTTGAGTTTTGTATGATTTCAGTGAAATGTTGAAAATTATTTGATGTACCTACGCACACAGCGGTCAGTTGAACTGAGCGCTGATCGAGTTAGAGAAATAGAGTAAATCAGTCCAGTAAAGTTATTCTGTCCCTACTCGCTGAAAAGACGATAAATCCGATGGTCTGATCATCTTAGGACGACTTTCGCATCGAGTCTAACTGATGATTGAACTTTTTGCGTAACAACATTACAGCCTATTGCAACATTGCTTGCCCATCAGAAGATGATTCACCTATTTGTTTTATTTACCATTGTTTTCCATTCGTTTGATAAGTAACTACACGACTTCTATTTTTAGAAATCCACGTGAGTACATAATGAAAGACATAAACAGAACTAGGTATCTAATGAGATCTAATGCCCAGTGCCGTCAGTCACGGAGATAAAGCTCGGGCTCGCTCGCTGCCGGTACAGACGAAGCAAACTCGACTTGTACAGCTTTGATGCTTATGATTCAAGTTACCAGCAGTGAGCTGAAGTTACCCTTTATAAAACTTTTTAAACTTTTACGATTTGTTGACATATTAAAGAATATTTATCGGGTATTTATCAGTCGCCCCGTGACCACGATCGCTGCAACGCGATGGAAACGTAGGGGAAAATAATAAAGAAAAGGTACGCGATAAATATTCTTTAATATGTTACCCTTTATATACCTACGCATGGTAAGTACTAGTATGAAAGAGGCCTCCGACTAGAAAACTATTTTAACGATAATTATAAGGACAGTCGGTGAAGGTTGGTCTACTAAGAATGCAACTCTAAGTTTAGTTTAATTTTGATTTCATGTGCCAATCATTTCTTCACTCTTTCGATTCCATAACAATGGAACAAAGCCGTGTACCGTTTCACAGTCGCCTGCAGAAATGCCAATAGCATCATATTACAGTGAAATAGTTCTGCCAGTCCCGAGCTGACTCGACAGTGAGATCTGTAGGCACCTACCTACGGCAGAGATGTGCAGAAAGTGAGGCGATGGGGTATTGCGTTTAATGTTATTCTATAGGTATACTAACAAAGATCGCGCTTCTGAAAACGACGCTACAAGAAAACGAATCTTTTTTATATCGCCTGTAACAAAATTACCTATGTATACTGTGCCTGTAATGAAGCAATATTTTTGTTGCTGTTTAAAGTTTTAGTTGTTGATTCTTCCACTGAGTTAGCGGGCCGTTCCTCCGACCACCTATTTTAAAATCGAAACTGATTCTGAAATGCCAAAACGAAATGACATTTATTCTACCTGATGTAAAACAAGAAACGTGTTCTTAGGCATAACCTTTGAAGACTTCGTTTTGCAGCGTATACAGTAAATAAAACCATTATCTTACCGACGTTGATACTTCTAGAAGAAATATACATAATCCATCCTTTGGAAAGCAGTTTGTGAGAAGTGAAGTTGTGAATCTTAGTAAGCATCACGGAAAATAGTATTTAAAGACACTCTATATCTTAAAAGTGATATCGACTCGCACATCATCGGTGCGCGGACAAATTTGTAGGTGAGCTGTAGATTGTTCCTGAGTAAATTTTAGGAGTGTTACTGGGAATTATATGCGTTTTATAAGTAGGTAAATTCCATGTTACATTGTTTTTCATTAAATGTTTGCATTGCACACTGCAATAATGTAAACATGCGAATAAGATTTCAGCTCCGGTCTCCGAAATCTGGAATCAGAACAACACAACACTCCGAATTATAATTTCAAATTTGCTCTATCATGCCCCTGTAAAATTTTCTTTATCGCACAAATTTGAAGCGATATAATCTGTGCTTTGCATGTGCAGCGGTTACCCGACTGCAAAGATAAAGAGGGTAATGTTTAACTCGTGTCGTGTTTGTCGAGGAGTCTCGGATTGAGAGAACCTCTCTGAGGGAGTTCCTTTTGTAAACATGAACACGAACGGCGCACCTAATTCTTATGTAACGTTTATTATTTTTTTTATGCCGGACAATCCACACTACATCATCTAGCCCCAAGCTAAGCAGAGCTTGTGTTATGGTGAGTAGATAACTGATATAGGTACATAATACAATAATTTATTACTTTATTACATACTAGCAGCCCGCCCCGGCTTCGCACGGGTATTTTAAAGAATTTTAAGTTCTTACACACACACACACGTTAGATAAGGTACTTTATTATTAAAGTTTTCATAAGGATCACTAACTTTAAAAATATTCTATAGCCTATGATTATCATTCTAATGATTCCAAAAAGGTCTAGTAGTTTCAGAACCTATTCAGTTCAAACCACAAACAAACAATAAAATCTTTCCTTTCAAAATTGTACCTTTACCTCCTTTACCTACTTATAATAAAGACTTTTCTCTCGCACCGCTATATCGCCTACATCGCATGGTTCCAATCTTGAAGTTTTTTATATTTTTTGACATTGAGTTTCCTCTCGCACCCCATTAACGAATTGTGATGTCTATGACAATCCATAACTGACACTGCCGGAGTCGTCGTAGCAAAAGCGGTGCCATAAAAAAAGAAGTTGAAGTTGAAACACAGCAAAAGCGAGCAGCGCAAAAAAAGAAAAAAAAAGAAGTTGATGTATAGCGCTATGGTTTTATTATTGAAGTTTTTATACGGATCTCTAACTTTTTTGAAAATATTTTATAGCCTATGTTCATTACGGAAATTTTAGGCTTCTTATGGTGGAAGAATTTTTCAAATTGGTCCAGTAGTTTCGGAGCCTATTCAATTCAAACAAACAAACAAACATACAAACAATCAAATCTTTCCTCTTTATAATATTAGTATAGATATAGATATTTTTACTATACATAGAAAACACTACTATACATACAAATATTTGTCCCGAGGCGGGAATTGAACCCGTAACCTTCTGCGTCGTAAGCGGCCCTTCGCCCACCGCGCCACAGAGGTCGTCACGTTATGAATTGGAGATTATGAAAATGGGTTTCTACAGTTGTAGGTATATTTTCATGGTACGTGAACTCTGTTGTGCTTGCTTTTACGTGACGTTTTATTTCTTCTTCGAAATTTTCCATTGGTTCCTTAACCTACGTACGACTGTTTTAAATTGTGATGTATTACTACGATATCAGTACTAATGAAGTATGACTTTGATTATATTACAACACGCTCCTCGTGCGGTGTGAGATGTCAGTAACAGATTACAGAAATAATATATTGAATCGTCTCATCGAGCATGGCCTCAAAATCAAAATCAAAATTAAAGTGCTTTATTTCCTTTAGACCTTGCAGGACTCTTGGACACGTCACAAAATACAAGTTAAATGGGAAATAAAGTGATCACTTTGATTAATTGTTCACTTCAATCTTTTTAAGGTAAAGTAAAGAAGCGAACAAGAAACCTTTACCTTGTTAGATTGTTAGTTTTAGAGTTGGAGCATAACTCGTCCCAAACTTTTTTGTCGTCTAGATAATCTGATATTTTATAGTAAGCCTTTTTGCAAAGAATATTTTTGACAATCCGTTTGAATTTATTTATAGATAATTTTTGCAACTCACTTGGAGTTTTGTTGTAGAAGCGTATACATTGCCCTTTAAAAGATATATTAATCTTATGTAGTCTAGTAGTGGGCACAGCCAGTTTGTTTTTATTTCTAGTATTTAAATTATGAATATCGCTATTTTTAATGAACTTATTGATATTTTTATGAGTGTACATCAAATTTTCATAAATATATTGACATATTACTGTCATTATATTTATTTCTTTGAATTTTTCACGCAAGGATTCTCTGGGACCCATATTATAGATTGCACGAACAGCCCTCTTCTGCAGCACAAATATGGTGTTAATATCTGCAGCGTTCCCCCACAGCAGTATACCATAAGACATAATACTATGGAAGTAGCTGAAATAGACTAGTCTAGAAGTATCAACGTCTGTAAGATGACGGATTTTTTTGACTGCATACGCTGCAGAACTAAGTCTCTTCGATAGCTTATCTATGTGTGAGCCCCATTGAAGTTTACTATCTAAGGTTATTCCTAAGAATACAGTACTTTCTACTATTTCTAACGATTCCTCTTTTACCTTTACATCGGCCTTAACTTGTTTTACATTGGGTAGAGTAAATCTAATACATTTCGTTTTGGTTTCGTTAAGCAGGAGATTATTGACACTAAACCAATTGACTACTTTTGAGATTGCATTATTCACATCGTCAAAATTACTTTTTTGTCGTTTCATTTTAAAAATTAATGAAGTATCATCAGCAAACAATACAATCTCGTGATTATTCTTACCGAGATGAGGGAGGTCGTTAATATAAACTAAAAATAGGAAAGGACCGAGGATAGACCCCTGCGGTACACCCATTGTTACTACAGACCCCGAAGACCGTTCCCCATTAATGTCAACTCTTTGTATCCTGTCACACAAGTATGAAGTAAGAAGATCCAAAGAGTTGTCTTTTATTCCATAATGATGCAGTTTCCTGATTAATGTTTCATGGTGTACACAATCAAATGCTTTTGACAAGTCACAAAAAACGCCTAAAGCATCTTGCGACTTCTCCCAAGCATCAAAAATATGCGATACCAACACTACACCAGCATCAGTAGTTGACCTGCCGCGAGTAAACCCGAATTGTTTACAATGAAGCAGGTCATTGCCATCAAAATGCCTAAGCAATTGATGTAAGATAAGTTTTTCAAAAACTTTGCTGAATGTTGGCAATACTGATATTGGTCTAAAGTTGGTGGGGTCAGACCTACTACCCGATTTAAACAAAGGAATTATTTTACTATGCTTCATTAGATCAGGAAATATGCCACAGTCAATGGATTCATTGAATATATAAGCTAGATCTGGTGCAAGTGAATCAATCAATGGTTTAATAAGTCTAACGGAAATGCCCCAGAGATCTGCAATTTTTTTTACATTTAATAGATTAAACGCTTTTTTAATATCAGTTTCATAGACAGGATTGAAATTAAATTTATTTTTGCATTTGGGTACATTTTCTATAAGCAATGACTCAGCGATAACTTGAGATGAGTTTAAGCACTTTGTAGTAGAAATTGGAATGTCAGTAAAAAAGTTTTCAAATGCTTGGGCTACGTCAACATCATTTTTGACTAAGCAATCATTAATCTTTAAGTTGTAATCATTATCGTAAGTACTGACCTTTCCAGTCCTGAGGTTTGATACCGCCCGCTACAACCGTGTATCGTGGTTCACGTGTGCGAGATACAGTTCTCGTGTATCTAAAGCTCGCCTGCACTGTGTTATTACAAGGACAAACAGCCAGTCCTCAACCCTCCACGTAATACAATAAGACACGGCGCGGCGTGGAAAAAGCGCCGCTACAGCTCATCATCAGAGCTTGCGCGGTACGAAACGTATAAACGAGCCGCTAAAGTTTATACGGTGTACACTTACGAGCAAGAAAGTGGAAGACTATGTATTTTAACGTAAAATAGTAGTCATTAAAATCGGATTTTTTGTGATTTTTAGGTTGTGTCCTCGCACAGCGTGTAAGACTCCACTGCGGCACATATTTACTTTATAGCGAATGTGCCACTATGTAGCAAATCTCGTGGGCTATTTGTTCATGCTTACTCTATTAGATAATACGACGTACACGTACATCTACTTGATAAAATATATCTTACACTACCCCACACACGAATACAATACACAAACACATCTAACTTTAATGCCAGGAATGCTACTAGAAATTATATTCCCCTCAAGAGTCCAATTATTTTGTCCGAGGGTATGTTACCTGTAGCGCGCTTGTCATTTGTTTTAATTACAGCGCGAGCCTCGCCTCGTATTGTTTTATGATACGCATACGTAGTAGGTAGGTATGTACTACCTCGTGGAGGGTTAGCGGTTATTGTGGCGTCTAGTTTGATTTGCTTGTGGTCGGGTAATGTGAAGTGACCGTACTACTGCATCCACACTACCGAGGATATAAACCATTATTTGTATGTATCTCGTGAGCGGTAACAAAACTAACATTTAACCATTACGTAGGTTTTTGAAATAAAATACCGTATATTAACCTAACAAGCTATTGTTCAGCCATTTTATCATCATCATCAGCCTATAGTCCAGTGCTGAACATTGGCCTCCCGTAATGAGCGCCATAGATGGCATTATTTATCATTTGGGGGTTATTGCTCATAATCCCCACGTTGATGAAACACCACATGAAAAATAAAACTTACCTACCTATCGGTTTCAGCATCTCAAAACTCTCAAAACAGTTTTCTGATATCAGTAGATTAAAAAACTTTTAAAATATTTTAAAAAGTCGAAATTTATCATCGTTTTGTGCCCCAACAAAGTTCCATACAACTAGTACAAATACGTACTCTGCAGTTATGTATAAACAATATTAAATATGCTTTATGCTAAGTAAGTGAAAATTAAAATTTTGGTGCTTATTTGTACAAAAAGTATGAGCGAGACTTAAACACACACATGCATCATCTTATTTTTAAGAAATTGCTTTATGGCCTGAACAAGAATATTAGTAGTAGTAATAGTATTTAAGTCGGAACCTAAAATTCCGCTTGCAGCGTCTCTGACCACTTTTTATGTCTAAGGCTATTCTAGAATCAAAATTGTTCCGTACTGAACCATACCGTCATAGTCTTGTGTTTATGTGTTTTCTCCTTAGTCAATGTGTTTTAAAGTGATCTAATTTTAAATTTTTAAAAGCATCGAAAGCCTTAGAAATTAATTTTCTCACATACACTCGAGAACAATGAATCCGGGTCTCGAGTGTATTTCAACCAAAATTTATTTCGCAAAATTGAAATGACGGCCAAATCCGATCAATGAATTACGGAGCGATAATCTATACTTCTATACTAATATTATAAAGAGGAAAGATTTGATTGTTTGTTTGTTTGTATGTTTGTTTGTATGTTTGTTTGTTTGTTTGTTTGTTTGTTTGTTTGTTTGTTTGTTTGTTTGTTTGTTTGTTTGTTTGTTTGAATTGAATAGGCTCCGAAACTACTGGACCGAGTTAAAAAATTCTTTCACCATTAGAATCCTTAATTTTCCGTGATGAACATAGGCTATATAATATTTTCAAAAAAGTTAGGGATCCGCATGAAAAATTCAATAATTGAACCGTGGGCTGTATATTCAACCTCTTTTTATATTATGGCGCGTCAGAATAGAAAAAGAGGTTGTATAGCGCACGGTGCTTGCTTTTTCTCTACGGCCAGTGTCAGTTTTGGAATGTCGAGTCAATGTCAAAAACCCCAATGCTGTTAAAAAAAGTAAAGATCCGTATGAAAACTGTAAAACCCATCGTTTTAGTGTGTATAATTTCTGAAATCTTTGTTTAATACCCGTGCGAAGCCGGGGCGGGCCGCTAGTTATGTATAAAATTGTTTAAAAGCATGCAAAGCAAAATGTTAAATTCAAAATAAAATACGTCTTTGTGATAAAATATGGAACTAAAATATTGACATTCTCATTAGTCGGCTCTCTGAAGGAAATATCATTAAAAATTATCTTTCATCTTTCAACGAATTATGATAACAACTCAAAATATTTCCTTATTAAAATTGGAAGAATGTTTACAGTCATTGCTCTTAGGCTTCGTTAGATAATGAGGCGGATGGCAACGACAATTATATTTTAGAGTAATAACACGAATAAACGTGTTTTCTGTAAAAAACTGTTGTTCTTAAAAAAAAATTAGTGATGATGAATGTTGAATACGGCATTTTGCATTACTTTGTCGTGTTATATTAGTGATATCACAAACATTACTTACTAATGGCTAATACCAAGATTGGTATAAAGGCAATTGATTTAAAGTTTCCTTGGTCCTTTTTTGTATAATAGATTAATTGTGCTAGCCAATATTTATTCCTTCCCCCCTCTCTGTTTTCTTGTAACATAACCTTTGAATTTTAAATTTTATGTAATTTTCACAATTATGAAATACGTCACCATTACAATTGTATTTTAATATCCTTGGGGAGCACAGCTGCCTATATCACAGACTTTTCAGTCTAGTTTAGGCAACTGAGGCCTTACATATAATTTGAACTTTTTGAATTTTCATATAGTCAATTATTTCATAATACTAGACAAATTATTATGTAATTATTTGTAATGATTCTTTTTGCAATAAACAATTCTATTCTATTCCTTAAATTATAATTGCTGTAAGCAAAAACTTATAAATACATTATAATCTATGTCATAACACTATGACACGGAATATCTATTGATTATATTAAAGTAGGCCACATATTGTAAGCACCTTTTATTATTACAGCGTATTTAGCATAAAAATTGCAACTCTGGTGAACATCGTATATAGGATTTTTATTGTTTTGTTTTTTGTCAGCAATTTATTTGCCTGAAAAACAGGTTTTTACCTAGTTCAGGCACGTACATTAACTTAGCCCATAAAATTTAAGATTAAGTATTATTTGTTATTTTGTTAGTCCTAAGTTATCATGAATAAATTATTATATTATATTATATAGTACATAGGTATGTGTGAGTTAATAAGAGATGATAAGGAAACGTGACAATTCTAAATTTTGAAAATTTTAGACTATTTATTTCAATTTTGTTTTTGAATGTCCACTGGGCGACATTGCGAAAACTTATATGTTACACACATGTAACACGAAACTTACAAACAGTAGTATAATATTCTGCTTTTTGAAGTTGCCAATTTCAATTCTATCGCAAATCAATTTAGAACCCCGAGAGCTTTGCAAAGAGAATCAGCACTCGCAATAATTCAGTTTAAAGAGTTTCCGTATTTAACTGAAAGCATTCTCTCGTCCACGTGTGAGTATCAATATCAAAGTGCTTTGGTGGAGTCATTCCTTCAGCTATACATATACTCCTTGGAAGAATATACTTAATATTGGAAGAGGAAATGGGCTTAAAGGCGATGTGGTGTGAAAGATTGGCGATGCTTTTTAAGAATCAACAAATTAATATGATATAAAAACAGTTTTAGTTGTTTAACATGCTTCAACTTTGTCAAATTTGTATATATTACAATTTAAAAGTTTGATAAGCTTAAACTATTGTATATTATGCAAAGCATTCGTTGAAATGTATGCTGTTTAAACCTGTATTTAGGTACATTCTTCAAAGGAAACGATTATAGGCACCCCTTTATCTTCCTTCGAAACATCATTAACGTCAATGCTTAAAATTATTTCTCAAATATGTAGGTGACATGTAGGCTCTGATTTACCGAGAAGGAGACAGAAGCGTTGGTTACCTCACCAACCAACGCTTCTCCCCGTGGTAACTGGATAAATCGAGGGATGTGTAGATACACATTCCTTGACATATTTGGAAACTCTCTGAATTCGAGTTACATTTTGTCAACTTTATTGGAGCATTTTACGACAAAAATATTTCAAAAGCATTTAACTGCATCGCAGCTTTACGAGCACGTAACGTCTGCAACAATTGTATTGCAAGCAACGGAAATAAGCAATATTTATTTTACCTCTTGTAGAAGGGTGAAAACAGTGAAATATAAAGAAATATAGAATATAATTCTAATAACATGAAACTTTTATGATCTATTTGTATGATCTTGGGCTACCTTAATAGTCTATTTAGCAGACACGTGTTAGGGTGGCAGCGATACACATCCTAATTTTGTCTAACGGGGTTCTTATTTGATTATCCAAAGGTTGTATGCATTTGTAAACACACAGATTGCCTGGATAGTCGAATCCACTATTTCATCCAACTATCATATAAAAAATTGGACGTTTATCGCCGCCCCAACGCGGCTTAGAGCTGTCCTCTGTTATACATATACAACGTGCTATTAATAATCATCAAAACTATGTACAACTAAACTGATGGTCTGTTGATCTACATGACATGTGGACACAAGGCTTTACTCCTACCACTACAGGTCAGGTTCCGCAGCGCCGCCGATGTCTTTGCATTTCAAAGCGAAGTGGTCGAGGCGCTGAGTGCTTTCTGTCTGCGATTCTAATTGAATTCGCTGCACATTTTATAGGCGTTCTAAGAATTGGAATATAAATCTAATGCTTCAGTTGCGTGAAGCTCCACTCTTTGATAGATGTAGATATGTAGAAGATTTTTAATGTTCATTGCTTTAAAATTACACTCATTGCTTTCAAATTAAACCCAAAATGCCCTGAGCGAAGCTATGAAAAGCGATCCTGGGCCGCCTCTAATTCTGTTTCTGGTACCTACTTATAAAGACAACCAGTAACAAAGTGTTTCTCAGACTGCGCATTTTTCTATAAGGTAGGTATGTACTTACGTAGTAACCAGTCGAGAGTTCTTAGAAAATGGCAGTAGAGCGGTTTCCGACGCGCAGAGCTCTTAATGAAAATCGAGATGTTCTCGAGTGCTCATGACGACAGCGGGGCTCTTCTTTGGTAAAACGAGACCTACGAGGTAGAGTGAGGTATCAAGTAAAAGGTATAAGTTCGTAGATATTCGAAATAGTTTTCAGAAGTTTGCCCATCTGAGAAATACAAGGCGTTTTTATATATGGATCTATTTATAGGAAAAATACAGACCATTTTTTTTAATATGGTTAAAAAACTAGTTTTCCAACGATTTGGCTCCAATATGGCGCCAGGATAGTGTTATAATTTTAATCCACGAATGATACAGTGTCGCCGTGGGTTTATGAAATAAATCAAATACAAACTAACTCACCATATTATTTAAATCCCTTAGGTACCCATGACGAGTGAGGAGTTGTGAAATTAATAAACTGCAATTTTCAATATAAGTAATATGAAACGTCCAAAAAATAACCATGTCGCGTAATAATTGTTTTGTAGATAATTAATTCCCAGATATCGGAGTAGGTAGAATTACATAGGCGACATTAATATGGATTTGCCTCAGGAATTCCGAAATTTTATAATCATTAAACATTTTTGTCCGAAATTTCATAGACATTACTTACGTGGAAGCTTAAAGTGAGAAACTTATTAATATAATCATTATCATCCGCAGCCTAATTTCGATAAATTATCCCATACATAATTATTTCAATTTTCAAACGTTGGTAATTTTAGCACACAAACACCGTCTAAATAATAATTTATAAAATTATAGCGAACTGTTAACTTTATTTAGCAAAGAAGTACTAACTTTAAACAATCGATTCTAGTAAGTAAGTAATGTAATGTTCTTGTAAGTAATGGTAATTACTCCCGCGCGCGGGGGTAAATCAGCCATCATCGTATCCTTTATAGCTTGGGTGGCACGGGCAGATAAATTCTAATTACAGTTTTCCTGATAGGTAACATAATTTTGAAATACAGTTATGAAATGTAGTTAGGAGCTGGTGTACAGTCATCCATTCAAACCGCTGCAACCGGGCATCGAATGCGTTATATATAACTTGCTCAACGGTTCATCTTATAACTCTCAACACGTTGCGTGTAGCAGAAACTGGTTTCTGCAGCTTCTGTGGTCACAGAACGTATTAAAATTATTTGTAAGTTCATCAGGATCTTTTGTTTTTCTATCAAGCATCTTTTGTTTTCTATAAAAACACCCATGCCTTGACGAACATGTTGATTTTCTGTAAAGAGTTTGTTTGCTATTTATGAAAACGTTGATGTAACTCTAATATTTTCCGAAACAAATAAGCCTGACAAATACATTCCAGTAAGTATATTTAACTGACATTGATTGCAAAATTCGGTGTAGTATTTTTATAAAAAAGAAATAGGTCTCTGGATGTGCCCGACACCGTCAATCAGTATTATTTCTCGTACATTTCGGTATTTCAGTAAGCGGCTTACTGTCGCACCCGGTTTCATTTCGAATGAGGCCTCGCATCGTGCTCTCGGCTTTTTACCAAATACAAAAACTGACACAAACTTCATAGAGGTATAATATTATGTATAAACTCATCATATACCTGATTAGTACCTATTAGATCACATTAATATTTGTAAGCAAGAAAATAGATTACTAGATACTATTGTAACGAAAAAGTTGTATAAATTCTTGTTTCTAAATATTCCAAAACTGGTTGTGTCTCACTCAGTAAGTACTTGATAATTAGCAAAGTATTTACTGGGTGGTAATCTTTAAATATCTAAAATTAAATGATTTAAATAAAAAATTAAATTAAATGACATCGGATGTTTCAACCCATAGATTCATTTATTTATTTACATCATTAATTAGTCACCCCCCATTAATTAGTTACAATCACAACGGATGAGTAGGTATACGTCGGATTCCATGGAAACTTTTGGGGTAGTGAGTAAAATATTTCCGTTTTTACGGAACCCTTTGTAGGTTACAAAGGGTTCCATAAAGTTGCAAAAGTAAAGAATACGTGGTAAAACATCGACAGTCACATTTCATCAATCTGTGCATTTCACATCGAATAAGAGGATTAAGTGAACTATTTCCAGTAAATCCTTTTATTCCAACATTTACATATGTATTCGGCAAATAATAAATTCATAAAATGGCAGTCCAAATATTCTGAGCACCATTAAAGTTTATAGCAGTGGTGACGTCACGTGACGTCATTAAGGCGCATACAGCACCTAAACTAGCGCCACCACCTACTTTATGTTATTATTCTGTTTAACAAAGGAATATTCAAAAATCCATCGTCCAGTTTGTGATACCTATCATAAGCTTTTTTTAATGCCTCTGTAATAGTTTTATTCTATTTAGTTTAGGAAGAGATACGAAAATAGATTTTGGTGGCCACCAAAATCGAGACGATGGATTTTTGAAAATTCCTTTGTTAAACAGATAAATAACATAAAGTAGGTGGTGGCGCTAGTTTAGGTGCTGTGTGCGCCTTAAGGGATGGGATACTATAGCTCAAAAAGTTTGCGGTGACCGGGAGCCGGGACTTAGATTCTGTTCAAAATAACCCTGAATTACTTATTATGTTTGTTCAAATAAAATTGAAGTAGGCTTTCTAGAAATAAAACCTTGAGTTTCGATGATTTTCTACATTATACAAGTCCTTTAGTGATTAGTTTTGCGCGAACTGTAAGTTTCTAGCTATGAACCCGTGTTAAAAAAAACTTCTAGTATATCAATTTGCGCTTCATGTTCATCGACAAGCGTGTCCAAGAGTAGTGACAATAGTAGTAGTTTAGTAACGTCTAAAGGAAATAAAGAACTTTGATTTACATTTTTAAAAATGTTAAACAACGTTTTGCAGCGTCAGCACTTTGCTGGGTGACTGACCGCGTCGTATTTGCTTTCTGCTTCTTATTTAAATTTATTTTTATTTTTGTTTATTGAGATGCACAAAACATAAAATAATTCAAAATACACTAAATTTAAATGTATTAGATCTATAGCTTGATTATTTTATAACTTATGTGCATACAGAGAATCTATATGAACGAGTAGAACATGTGGAGAAAACAACTGAAAATATTAATTTAACAACAATTTTAATTTTAAATCCCTAAAAATACCTTCAAATAGGTACTTACGAATAATCTCTACAACTATATCGTTGATTGCATGAACTGTGATACTGCCACAGACCAGTTGGCGCCCCCGGCTACAAGTGAAGGACCCTCGCAATCCCTCTCAGCCTCTCGTCATTCATGACCTGAGCACTTGCTGATACTTTGATATCGGTTACCGGACTCTCTGATTAAAGGGATTCCATTTGAGGTGGTCGACGATCAGCAGAATCCTTCGAGCTGATTACTAACTTGTGAGTAGGTATTAGTTAAGAACATCACCGATTTTTTGAAGCAGCTTGTGAAATACATTGGTTAAAACCTATTTTATACAACTACTACTTGCTGTAGCAAGTAACGAATTGTAGTGCGAATAATATATTTCAAATTTCAAGTTATTAGATGTAATGGCCATCTTCCCACCTTGCGAGGACATCCGTGCGGACTGGTGCGGTGGCAGATTTGTCCGATCGATGATCTCAAGCGGTGCAAATATGCAGGTGTCCTCAAAGCCTACGCATTTGATCTCCATGGAGTCCGGACGCTAGGTCCGAGGGGTACTGAGGCTTTTCGGGTTTTGGAAAAAATTTCTGAGTGGGCTTTCTGGTCGAAGCGACGTGTGACCCGAGAGCTGTTCAGTACCAAACAGAAGAAACAATCCATTATCTATTTTCGTAATGACATATGACATACTTATGCAGAGTTATGTTGATAATATTCAATAACATCTTCAACGCGACTTACATAATCAAGACAAAAAAATTCTATGGCTTTTGCCAAACGTTATAAAACACACACAACCCCTTTCATTAAAGCGACCCCTTTCTTTCTTAGCTAGATAACGACACACAAGCGCCGCCGCAGTCTTATACCGACTTGTCTTAATCCGTAACTGGCTTGTGATGCGTGTGTACCGACCGCCTACATAGAGCTAAGAAAATCAGAACTATAATATTCATATTAAAAATTTTCTACAAAAAAAATCTTTGAATTAGACAACGTCATATAACATAAGTCGTTAGTCTTGATTTACCCAAGTCGCTTTTAAGAGGTAATTGATTATATACCTATGACCCAGTAAATATATTTAGAGGCAATGGCGATGGTTTTCTATCCGTCAACAAACATTATCGCATAGCATGCAATTTGCTACGTACATAACATAGGTAACGGGGGGTCTCATAATGAAACAGGAAACGGATGTGGTCGGCTCATCCTTCTCGAGATGACTGTGCGTCCTTTCGGGCGCTTCCTTTTGTTTTTTTTTTATCTTTTCAACAGGCTTTTATTATTTGTTACTAAAAATATCAATTACAATACCATGAGGTTTTCGAAATCTTGTCAGGAGAATAAACTTTTTTTTCGAATTATTATCTGTAGCGATACATTGAAAATCAAAATCACAATCTCAATAAGCTTACTGTAGCTTATTGTCACATAAGGCAACTTGAAGTTACCGAGGCACATGTGCAATAATCGTTCGCCGCACAAGACTATTGCAGGCTTATCACCTCCTACATAATGCTTGCAGCCTGGTACGTGCGGTGCGGATTGTAGTTGTTTACCAAATTAATGGTTAACTGCGGCTTTATCTAGGTGTAATAACAATCAGAATCCGACCATGGCACTTATTTATCACCTTATTTAACAGTATTTTTGTAACTAAAAGTACCTAGTACCGAGGTACCTGGTTAGTAGAGTGGTATGAGGCAAACTAGTTTTCTAAATAATTACAGGTGACTCAAGGTAGGCGACTGAGTATTACAGGTAAAAGTGGCAAATTTCATCACCTCCCGTTCCTTCTATTCAGTCTTAAGAAAATTATAAAGACAAAAATGTTAGCAAAAAAGTTAAAACAATGCTTATAAATTTACAAAAATCTAACAGACGTTTATAATAATTGTTATGGCTTGTACTAAAAACTCACGTCTCCGTTCACGACAAACAACGCCGCCAACAGGTGTGTCGAGGGACGACGTAACAGATCCCTCACTGACGTCCTCACTGACGTAGGACGTCCGAACCATCTACCAATGTCAATTATTTATCTTACAAAAATATTACACACCTTGCCGTCCCGCGCTGAATGCATATCTATGGAGGTAAAGTGGCATGCTATGGTAGTAAGTTTCGTTTGAAACCAGGCTTTGAACTGCCAATTTGCCAAGTTTCACCTCAATGCGAACAGTAAGTAGCTTTTGCGTAAAGAAATATCAAACATCCATCGTCCATATACATGCATGCATTTATAATAACAGTGCATATAATAACAGATTCAGATTCAGATTCATCTATACTAATATTATAAAGAGGAAAGATTTAACAGACATACAAACAAACAAACAATCAAATCTTTCCTCTTTATAATATTAGTATAGATTTAAAATGAAGTCGTTACATTCTGTTGGCTTTCTGTACAACTAAGTATTAACTGGGATCTACGTACGTTGATACTTTATATTATAATAATAAATCACCGTTATGAAGTTATTTGATGCGTGAAATATGGTAACTGGTGAGAGACATATTACAGGAGAAATTTCGGATATTTTTAACAATCGGCTTTATACAGGGTGTCCCGTAACTCAACGTCAACCCGAAAACGCCGGACAGGTGGGTTCATGACGACCCAGAACAACTATAAAATCATGGGTCTATCTTCAATGGTTTCAGAGTTATAGGCTTTTTACTGAAAATCATAAATTCTCTGCCCGGCATCAAACTTTTCTAAGCTGTGACTACAGATGTCAATATTTTCTTAATTTTATTTTTGTATTACAATCTCAAATAACACAGTCTTATAATTAATTGCAAAATTTAAACATATTGAGTAAAGTTTTTGAAAAAAAAGACTGTTTTGTTCGGTTATTGCATCAATGATTTTCAATCGGGAAACTTTGACTACTCATACTGAAAAAAAAATTCACCACGATAGGCTGGCATGTTCTGTGAAAAGTTGGCGCAATTATCCTAGATTTCAAAATGGTATCATACGTCACACTTTTCGTCTTTAAATAATAGTAAAATATTGATTTTCTGAAATAAGACCTAAATTCAAAACAGTTTCACAAGGAACATTTTCACACACAAGGGTAGATGGATAGTAGGTGCTTCAATATTAGACCTTTTTTTAAGTCTTTGCAAACTATTTGCCACAGTTCTTTGTATAAAAATGCCTCGTTGGGCTTGATTATTATTTGAAAAATTAAAATAATAATCAATCCTGACTTTCTTTTGTCTACCTGAATGTTTTGCAAACTAAAATTTAAAAATCTGTTATTTGTGTTCTGCGATTCCTGGTAATCTGAATTATGTCTACTCGGCGGCCAATATCCAAACCTGCATCTCATATACGCATAATGTGGATATAACGCTAGCACCCGAGCCAGGCGTTATCGGGAATAGTACATGAATGTCGAACGTTATGCGTGATTACCCATCATAGAATTAATTTTTGCAGAACAATGATCGCTAAAATAAGTTTTTTGAGGGTAATCACGAGGTAGTAAACTTTTTACTTGACTCACGTGATAGGTTTGGTATTTGTTGACAATTTTGGATACTCCCGTATGTTCTTCTATTGCACGAACTGAGGTACCTACAATTTTTCTTGAACTGCATTTAAAACTACGTCATCGTAGTCTCCTATGAGTCTCGAACACCAGTTAGTTGTCCCTCTGAATATGCCTAATGCACATAAACGAAAATGCGGTGATCCAGATAAAGTTCGGCATTCGGGAACTTTTCCCGATAACGCCTGGCTGCGGCGTTATATCCTTTTTGCTTGCATATTCTGCCGCCGAGTAGACACCGAGTAGACATTAAGTATAATTTGGATTACCAGGAAACACAAATCACAGATTTTTAGTTTCAGCCCAAAGAAAGCCAGGATTAATTATTATTTTAATTTTTCTAATAATAATCAAGCCCAACGAGTCATTTTTATACAAAGAACTGTGGAAAATAGTTTGCAAAGACTTAAAAAAAGGTCTAATATTGATGTACCATCTACCCTTGTGTGTGAAAATGTTCCTTGTGAAACTGTTTTGAATTTGGGTCTTATTTCAGAAAATCAATATTTTACTATTATTTAAAGACGAAAAGTGTGACGTATGATACCATTTTGAAATCTAGGATAATTGCGCCAACTTTTCACAGAACATGCCAGCCTATCGTGGTGAATTTTTTTTTCAGTATGACGAGTCAAAGTTTCCCGATTGAAAATCATTGAAGCAATAACCGAACAAAACAGTCTTTTTTTCAAAAACTTTACTCAATATGTTTAAATTTTGCAATTAATTATAAGACTGTGTTATTTGAGATTGTAATACAAAAATAAAATTTAGAAAATATTGACATCTGTAGTCACAGCTAAGAAAAGTTTGACGCCGGGCAGAGAATTTATAATTTTCAGTAAAAAGCCTATAACTCTGAAACCATTGAAGATAGACCCATGGTTTTATAGTTGTTCTGGGTCGTCATGAACCCACCTGTCCGACGTTTTCGGGTTGACGTTGAGTTACGGGACACCCTGTATAACGTTGGTGATTAATTCTAGAATTTACCTACCTTGAATGGTTCTCTTATTATAGAAATGACTCGTTTTATTGGCAAAAAAATATTATGTAGTTGTATAAGGCCTAGTGATTTTAACCTCGACTAAAAGGAAAACAGATTTTATCAAACACGCCGTGATTTTTTTGCAAAATATTTCAATGATAATAATATTATGTCATTAGAGCCGCAAATTAATCTGAAGTGTTCGAGACTTACTACGACATTATTTTTTGTTTTCAATATTAGTTCCTACTTATTTCGTAATTTTTTGAAAAGAACAAGGACGCGAACTACAGATACTATTGGTGCGGACTGTGTGTGACGTCACACGTGCCACATGACCAGCGTCATTGTTGCAGAATCAGCGTTTTTCGTGCGGTTTTGGATATTCCAAAATTGTTCTAAATATAGCCTTTGCATTCCGCCATTGTGAGTGAAAGCCGATCCGCGGCGTGTATCTGTCAAAGTGATGTATGACCGATTCAGTGACTTATGTGTGTGCGTGCATGATATGTTACTATGTGCAGGAGCGTGTCTGTCGGCTTTACATAGTTCTACGTTATTCACATGAAACTATAAATAAGTCCGGAAGGAGTATCAGAACAAAATAAAATGAAGCACTCCAATCAAGCAAGCATGCCAATCAATCAAATAGTATGCTGGCCATCGCCATTACGGCTATAGACACCAACTGATGAACCCTATTGTAAACAAACTAAAATAAACGAAAAACGCCGTCTTGTGTGGTCAGATGTTGCAAAAGTCACAATGGGTTTGTCAATAAAAAACACCGGATCACATTTCGTAGATAAATTTCTTATATCACCAACTTATTTTATCGATTTGACGCAAAATTATTATCAACATAATAAATCAAACTACAAGCACAAAATCTCGCCAGTGCTGCCAACATGTAAACATGTAAATTTTCCAGTAAGTGTGGGAGGATATTAAAAATGTTTTAATTCTCATATTTTATTGACTTTAAATTATGAATCAGGTTATAGGCATTTCTTTATCATCCTGGTTATACCTATAAAATAATATGTATTAAGTATTCGAAATATAATTAGGATATTGAATTTCAGTTTGTTATATCTATACAATAGCTTAGCTTTAGGGATAGGAATTTCGAAATATGTTTGTTTTTTATTTGAGCTAACCTCCAAAATAGCTGAACCCATTTGGATAATACTTTTACTGACGATCATGCTACGCAGATGTTATATCGAGATTATCGATAGCCGTGGGGCATAGCTAAAAGTCAATATTTTTCAGATTTCCGGGTGACGAAAATTGGAAGTTAAATTGAATTCGCATAATCAGAGAATCTCATAATTAAAATAATTTGAATCCCACTAAATCTCGTGTATCATGCAGTGTGCATGAAGATTTTTCGTGTAAAATCATGCGGGCATTATATGTAGGTATAGGTAGGTACATAAATTTTTATTTATAATGTATCAATAAACAATGAATATGAGAATAATGTATATTTTTTTACATAACATTTCATTGATCTTCCCAGTAACAATCATAAGATATGGCTGCAAATGTACATTTAAATAATTATATATTTTTTTTAATATATACCTATTGGTTAGGCATTTCCATAGGAACAACAACGTATGCGAAGCCACAGGCAGAAAATGTTGTCAGCCAGTTAATAGGCACAAAGAATAATTTATTCAAACTAAAATTAGACATGGAATGAGACTGTGGATGAGTTTATCTTTGTTACTTCTGCACACACACTCAGAGGCCTGAACAGATTTTGTTGAAATTACTTCGATTAGCAAATAGAGGTAGTTACTATTTAATCCCGGGAAAGTACAGTGTTCTGTTCTGTTCTTGTGGGACAATAAAATTCACTGCAGTTAGCACCATAAAGCGCTGGCGTAAATTGAAAATTATAAAAAGTAGGTCTAATAAACACGATTACCGTGGCTAAAGCAGTACCTAAAATGATTCATTATAATTTACATATTCATATTAATAAGTGAACAATTATTAGGAAGATTATTTATAAAAAATATGGGTAATTTTTTCTTCTGTTGGCAACTCTCTATACACTGACACTCAATGTCATTCCGCCATTGCTAAGATTCAAGTTTGATTTGATAGGATTCTATCCGTACTTTTCATAAATCCATGGTTATTCAATTGAAACTTTATAATTGTTGTGCAATGCTTTTGTTCCGATTCAATGACATTCTGAAAACGGATGAGTTAATTTTTGCAGAAGGAGATCCTCACACGGCTATTTTCAAAAAATCTGATATAGACCGAGGGTTACAATCTCTGTTGGTCATGTATAGGTACATCCTATAGGTACCAGTTACTTCGGTCGGGCGGGAGTATGTAGGTAGGTACATACTGGTAAATTTTTCGACTTTCTGGAAATGTGTTTCAAAAAATATTAAACCTACTGAAAAAATACAAAAAATAAATAAATAAATGATAATAATTAAAAATCAGGCGTAATGCAGATCGAATCTTAGCGAATGTGTCCGAATTTTACGAGAGCCTTTTTATTGCGTCGGTTATATCTCAATTGAGCGGGGTTAAAAATGATCACGCTGTTTTAAGATTATGAAAGAAAGAAAGATCAATTTATTTGGCCAAAAACAGGTAGTTACATATTCAACGTTTAACATAGAAAGAAGAAAAAAATATAAGAATACAGCACAGATAATACATCGTCTGTGCTGCCGCTGTCGGCCAAAAAGGGTAAAACTCAGCTTTTTGCTAAACCACGCCATCGCGCGGATCAGCGCTGGTTTTCAGTCGTTTTAGTGCTATCACGAACGCGGAAAAGGGCTGCTTAAGACAAATGTATAAAAGAGTAGTTGCTTATTATTAACACATACACTTAAAATATAATATTATAATATTTAGTTATATTATATTTACAACAACTTGAGGCAGACAAAGAAAACAAAAACTAGGTATAACAAAGAGATTGGTGTATAACAACAAAAAAAATTAAAAATCAGAATGGAAAAGGTAAAATAAAAAAAATAAATAAGTAAATAAATTGAAACAAAAAACTGAAACACTAAATGCCACATAATGCATCCAAGTATGTGTCATTGTCGCGAGATTGTGCTGTCATATGTCAACTCAGCTCCCGTCCGGCACGTCATCAATGTCATCAATTGGGACGTGGCAGACAAGTTAAGATTATAGTTTGTTAAATATAGCTTGATACGCGGGACATTGACATTAGGTACATAGTAGATTGACACATCTAGAGTTGGGATAGTGGTGAAGAAAATAGATTATCGAACGATGTTGAAATGAAATGTTGATAGTGGTTATTATACGAAAATATAACAAAAAATATGTACCAATGTCTTTTATCACACGTAATTTAATAAAATGGTGCACAACACATGTCACTGTCTTCATCGTAGTCAGATTCGGACTCACTTGAGCAATCCTGTAGATTTATTATTAACTCTTCTTCAGACAAATTGTCAAATCGTTAAAATAAGTAATTATTACCTTATTGTAATTATTAAATAATTATGTACCTAATTAAATCTCATTTATTCGATTTTCAAATTTTCATAATCGATTCATTATAGTGGATACCCCTACTCTATGGTAAAACAACCCCTACCACCAACAAAGTATGATATTGTCTTGCGTACATATAGAGGGAATAAAATTATGGAACTATATGCGCGTGATCACTACGTGTATGTCAATGTCAATGTCCCGCGTATCAAGCTATATTTAACAAACTATAATGGGTGAACAAATCAAGGTGACTCATTTCGTAGGTTTAGTGCGTAGATCCACGTCCGCTCCGCACGGTGAAGGCTCTCTTGTTACAGCAGTCTATAGAAAAATTAGTGTCACGATGAGGTCTAGATACTATCGTCAAATCGGACTCTGGGCACTAGCAGACCCAAATAATATCAAAAAGTCCAGCAGTACGTCTATATTTTAATGCGATTCGATTCACAAGTATTAAAAATAGAACATTCTTGAAAAAAAAACAGAAGTTTTTCATACCTTCACGACTTTTTATCTTCTGAACCAACGCAACATCTTTATAAATAAAAACCGTAATAAGTTAAATTTACCTTATCCCGTTATTGTTATAAACGGCTTATAGGGACTTCTTTGTCCCGGGATAAGATTAATGCCTTTGAAAATTTAAATACATTGCAGGAGGTAAGGATAAGGCAATACGCTATTGTTGTTTACTGACTATTCTGGGGTCGCTTTCTTTTTATTTGAAGCTTGAAATAAAATGTGTAATAAGGCATCAGAACATCAGACTTGACTTGGAATTGAGCACCCTAAACATTATGCAACGTTATGGATAGTATAGCAATAAAAATCTATTGTTAACATACCTTTTTGACTAAATCTGAAAAGGCTTATAATAATGACCATAACCGCATCAGCAATAAAACACTTGCTGCAATAAAGCAATTCATCAGTTCTCTACTGTACTATCGGTAGATCTAGTACGTCTTTGAAGGTTTTTGTGTTAGATTCCATTGACAGAGCGCAGTTATTTAACAAAAGTTATTTGTGTTTTAACATAAACAGTAATTCGCGCCATCACAGTGACATAGTTTCGGGAAGTTTTTTTAGTGGCTAGCCCCGCCCTGTCTTGGGGAATTGAACCCCATTCAGCATTTGTAGCGCCATCTTTTCATTTTACTATGATATGCTTTGCATATTTCAAGGTCAATTTTTAAATAATTTCTGAAATTTTAATACTTGAAAGACCAATCTTATTCAATGAAACATTTTGAAACATAATGAACATGAATTAAGTTTCTTAATTTATGTTTTTAGTCTTTACTTCTCTATACAATAACATAAACTATTTCCAGTAGTAGCGAAATTCAAGTGAAGTCGCCGACATCTTCTAGTTCCCTCTAACCGTGCCGGCCAGTGCAAGTTTCATGCCAGACGAGGGCTATTAATTCAGCTCTGCATCGCGGGAACTACCGCCGACGTTCAATTATGTAAACTGTGTCGGTTGGACGTATCCGATCGTGTGTTAACCTCTCCAGTAAGTCAATCTTTTATCTGAATTTTGCCTACTGCTTGGGTATATTTCTGCCAGAGATTGTACCATCAATAACGGTCTCTTGCTCAACCTCGGCGGCGGTCGCTTGGCTCCATGTATCATCATCACCTCTCCTTGCGATGTGTCCCCATCTCCAATGGAGTCCTAACGTCGGATATCGGTTACAGTTTACATAATTTTATTTATTAACTAGCGGTCCGCCCCGGCTTCCCTGGGGTATTAAATAAAAATTTCAGAAATTATACACCCTAACACGATGGGTTTCACAGTTTTCATACGGATCCCTTACTTTTTTTAACAGCATTGGGGTTTTTGACATTGACTCGACACTCCATAACTGACACTGGCCGTAGAGAAAAAGCAAGCACCGTGCGCTATATATTCAATCTCTTTTTCTATTATGACGCGCCATAATAGAAAAAGAGGTTGAATATACAGCGCACGGTTCAATTATTGAATTTGCCATGGGGATCCCTAACTTTTTTGAAAATATTACCATATAGACAGTATGTTCATCACGGAAAATTTAGGATTCTAATGGTGAAAGAATTTTTCAAATCGGTCCAGTAGTTTCGGAGCCTATTCAATTCAAACAAACAAACAAACAAACATACAAACAATCAAATCTTTCCTCTGTATAATATTACTTTCCTCTTTATAATATTAGTATAGAAAACTGAAGTCTGAAGAAAATCATTCAATTTAAGTGATTTGAAGTAAAGCTTATAATTTTCAGCAGGTCATTGATTAGTCTCGCTAGTTGAAGTAAAAATACACAATAGCCTAAAGGAACTTAAAATAAGGAAATAAAAGTATAGCAGAGACAATTTAGTTTACATTGTCTCTGCCATAAACCTAGCCTTATATGAAATGGATGAAGGAACGATATTGCAGTTCTGATATTAATGTTCTGAATCGAACCACGTCAGCTGCTGGCGATATGTCGAGACCTATTTGCAGCCTTCACAATCTTACAATGTATTGCATGTTCCTAAGTTCCAAGCCATGATTCATCATGCCTTAATAATCATCTTCAAGTTGGGCTAGTCGTGTAAGTCGTTTCAGAGTTAAGAAGAAACGACTTACAGAAGTGTGCAATTAAATATTTTCTACGTGTCCAGCCTAGTGGTGTATGCAATGTAGGCCTCTCCTCTCCTCTCGTGCGCTCTAGCGGCCTGTCTTCAGCTCGCCGCCTCCAGACCCTGCCTACCCCGTACAGCAGTCTTTTGAAAATCCTCATCGGTCAAATTTTTGGGCCAAATAATTTCGCCTACTCGCGATTGTACCTACCTACCCCTGCGTTCCTACTAGGAACAATCAGGAAAAAAAACCTGAGTAGTCGAAGATTTAATGTTAAACCTACGTGCTCTACATAACTGTAGGCAGCTACTTATCTAAGCAACCTATTAAAATACTCAGTAAATAAGGAAATAGTCATAACAAATTATCTCTAAAAAAGAGAAGCGTGCATAAGTAATGGAAAGAAGGCGTAACGAGGCGCGACTAGGATTCACTCGACTTCGTACCTACATCTACAAAATTTTGATGTGGTAGTTAAAGTAGAAAGATTAGGTGAGATTTTGAAAATTACTTAAATACCTACGCGAAAACACTTAAAACTCACCACCTTGGTCTAACAGGTTGTCTTTCATAGGTGAACGCCAACTCCAACAGTAAAAAGAAGTTAGAGCAAGCAAAGTAATAATTATCATTCATAACATACAGAATATATCCAATTCCTAATAATTATTACATGAGGTGGTGAGTCTGAGCAAAAAATAACTATAAAGTACTACTTCAGAGTCTTAATATATTCATGGTGGATATTCGAGCAGCATGCGGCGCACTCTGCCCAAGTGTGCGTGTCATGTTGGCTGGATTGGGTCGTCCGCTGTCAGCGGCGGGCGGCGGCGCGGAGGTCCGGTCAAAAAGTATTTATGTGTACCTCAATGTGTACCTTTCGTCTCATGACATTAGTTTCTTGATTTAATTGTGAGAAGCTATAATTATCGGGTAACGTGGCATAGGTACAGAATAACCTTATTTTATTTACACAGGTATTTTTTGTGAACACTCTTTTTAAATTTTATTTTCTTTGATTGAAACGTTTAAATAGCCCAATAGGAAGGTGTTTTATTGATCCTCATGTAACGCGTAAGTAACGCGCAAATGCATAAACTTCTATTGGTCAAAGTTGTGAGATTGACAAGAAATACTGATTGTTTTCGCTGCCTTACGAATACTATATGCAAACTGAAGTAAATAATAAATTTTTATCCGACAAGCACAAAAGGGTTGTTTAATTCAACTTTGGAATGAATTCAGAATTTTATGTGTTATTAAATAATGAGCGGTTTTTGATTTGTAATTTTGTAGATATACAAACTGGTTCCACATAATCGATAAGAGGCAGGGAGTACTACGAAATGTCGCCGTGAAAAACAATGTCACATGAAATGAAAGTAAAACAAAAACAACAAAATATGCAAAATTGGCAATACTGATTTAAAGGATTTGTTTTTTCTTTAATTTGACATTGACTTACCCTAATTTCCAGATGAGGCTGTGCCCACCTATGAGATATTTGGAACAAAATGTTCCAAATATTTTGTTATTTAATGCAAATCGAAAACCACTCATTGAAATCTGTTTATATGGTTAGTATTATACTTATTAACCATATAAACAGGATATATAGTAGGTTACTTACTACGTAGATACAACAAGGTATAGGTAGGTACTATCAACTATGATGATTATGGTGAACTACCAGGATAAAAATGCATTGAATTTTGAATTTAAAAGGTAAGTTAAAATCATCATCCGGTTCGTCTAAGCCAGATTCAGAATCAAAAGAACTTGATGGCTATTGCGTGATCGATGGGGATACTTAAAACCAAAATGGATCAGAAAACAATATAAATCCGTTTAACAAAGCCCACTAAACAAAATTTATGATCACACACTGTTATGAATAACAAAAGCCATTCATTGAGCACACAACACACATACAGATAGCATACAATGACAATATTTTTATTTAGATTACCTATATAATATAGTGACGAGTGATTTTATTTCTTAGATAATGAACTGCTTGTCTAACCAACATTGACATTATACCTATATATAAGCAGTGTTTGCGCGCTTCTCAAACTTGACAAAGGAGCCGTCCCTGCTCTTAATAGCGAAGCCGTTCTTAATGAGCTGAATGGGGTCCGAGGTTCTGGCACTCTTCTGGATGGAGTAGTTCAGAAGAATGTTGTACAGCAAGACTTTGATCTCCATGAGCGCGAAGCGGGTACCTGGTGAAGGAAAGTCAAGTCAGTTTGCTACTCGACTTTAAAAACTGTCGTGGAACTGAACTATATTTAACTCTAAGGTTCTTCCATGTTTTTGAATTTTATATCTACAGTAAATTATTTGAAGTCGGATTTTCTTGTGTAAAAGATTGTTTATATAAAATTTAAGTTTTTCAGTCTGTTATATCAGGTAATTTCGTACTTAACTTACCTATACAAATCCTTGGACCAGACCCGAACGGCATGAAAGTGAAGGGCTTGATGTTGTGCTTGTTGTGGTCGGAGAACCTGTCGGGGTCGAAGGTCAGGGGGTCCGGGAAGTACTGCGGGTCCAGGTGCAGCGAGTTCACGCTGTTGTAGATCAGGTCACCTGGCTGGAGCTGGACGCAGGTGTTACATAGAGGGTTATCATTCGTGTAAACACAATCGGGCTGTAAGGCAGCCGTCTTATCATTATGTAAATATAAACATAAGATATAATAAGCATCTTATGAGGTGGTTGCCTTCCTTTCTACTCTAGAATGTTGAACGTGTTCATAAAAGAATAATAATGAAATTTGGCTATGACTCCACTCAGTAAATTCATTTACAACATCGGGTAATAACTTTGCGACCTTCATACTCAAAGCACTCGTCGATACGAGCACTGATGGTTAGAAGCGGTGTCCATTACTTACGACATAAGGCTTCCCCCCGTCCCGCGGCGGGGGCAGTTCGTATGTCTTCACGCATTGTCTGTCTAGAATGACGGCTGGGGACCATTTTCTTAGTGTTTCTGGAGAAATAAATCGCAGTTACTATTAACTGTTTAATTAATCAAAATTATGGCAAGATTTTCTTTGCATAATCACATGAAGTTAAAATTAATAAATAAATAAAATTAGTTGTATGTGTATATCTCTGTTTATGCAATTTATTTTAGAGAGAGCTGTGGTAGCCCAATAAAAGGTTTAAAAGGCAAGGGGCCAATTATTTTGTTCATATTAGATACCTTATGGCAGCGAACTCCTTTTTCTATGATTACTGACTTATAGAGGAGAAAAATATAATACAAATACATAACATTAATATTCAAATTGATAGACCACACCAAGATAGAAATAATACCAGAGTGAAAGAAAACCAACCATTTACAACGCAGTCCAGATATTTCAACTCCGCCATATTGTCGAAGTTCATTTCGCCGTTGGTCTCCTTGAAGGTCCTGATCTCCTGGTACAGCCGGCCCTGCACCGCCTGGTGCAGAGCCAGCTCGTGCAGCGCCAGCACCAGCATCGACGCCGAGGTCTCGAACCCCGCCGCGAAGAACAGGAACGCCTGACCCGTCATTTCTTGCAGGGTCCATTCTGAAGGAAATTAACATAGAAATGTCTGTGCAAGTTCTTTAGATTTCTTTGTATTCTGCAGAATAAATAAATTTTGATTGTGCGTCTACGACAAAATTTTAGACAGCCCTGTAGCATAATTTTAAAACGAGAAGCTAAAAATTCAGATTAGTTCCAACACATTTATATTTAACTGTGGGCAACAAGATAAAAAAAACAATAGCGGCGAGAGTTTTGAATATTGAAGGGGATTATTGTGGCGGTTTGTAAAAGAAATAATCACAAACGAAGTTAGGTTTTTTTTTCTTTTTTCGAATGGACTATTATGCTGTTGACCGCAGATGGCCATGACAGCGTTACCGGACTTTATCAAACGAAGTTAGGCCGAGCAAAACGATCCTTTTATCTGGGCCAAAAAAATTAAGGACAACGGTGAATCTTGATATTTTTTGCAACTATCGTAAAAACTTATTCTCGATATTTTTAGGATATTGGAAGGTAAATAAAAAATAAAGAGTGTGCGTTCGAAAAGGTTTGAGACTTTTCTGACAAAAAAAATTTTTTGAAAACATATTTTTTTTTGTCAAGGTGACCGAGTCACAAAACAATACGACAGTTAATAATACGACTGTGCAAATAAGTATTATAAAAAATTAATCAAATAAAAAAGTTGATTGTGCCCGTAGGTCTATCTTATAACATTTAAGAATACAATAAGATTGTGTTCAAGCGGAGGTCTACCCTCTGTATCATACTGTAGCCTACAGGCAACATACGAGACAATCTCCCTTGAAATCGGTATGGTTAATTTTATTTTGTTACTAAACACAGTATGCCGTAGTCTACAAACCAAACTAACGACCCAGTACCATAAAATTGACCTACATGGCACTACCTGTCAGAAAACGAAACTCAATTATCTACCGTCGGTTATTTGAATGACTGCGTGCGAACTGCGATTTCAAAAATATGAAAAAAATACTTTTTGTTAATTTTTTGCCGAGATTTTGGAAAGCTGGACCGGTAAGTTTATCAACTTTATAATATGACTTTATTTTTAGTATATTTACTAGTAGTTTGGGTTTTAAAAACAAGATTGTGTTTGTTGCCCGTCACCTACATTGAACGATGAAGGGTAATTTTGGAGTAGAGGTATGTTTTGTTTATTTGACTTTTTATGTATTTCAGGAGGGCTCGTAAGCGAATTCTAGCTGTTGCTGTCAGTGACCTCGCGCTTCAGGATGGTTCAGATAATGAGGAAAGTTTGAATTTTGATGATGATAGCCTCGAGGATCCTGAATTTATGCCTGAAATGGAAACATTTGATGTGGAATTGGACATTGACGTAGATTCTCTAATAAAAACCTAAAACATGACCAGGAAACACCACAAGTCATCTACAAGTGTTCCTCAATCTACTGCAGCTCAAAGCAGCGAATGTATAGCTTCACCACAAACACAACCCAAGAAAAAGTCTCCTCCCTTGAAATAACGCTGGAAGAACAAGAACCTTCAGCTGAACACCGAGAAACTCGAGTTTACAGGTAACGGGACCTTGGATTCTGACCTTCTTGAGCTTTTGACTCCCATACGATTCTGTTTATACCACTTTCTGCAAGGATTCGTCGAGAAGATTATAGAGGAGACCTACCTTTACCAAATGCAAAGAGCTGTTCAGAATGATCTGAACAGCTCTTTGCATTTGACAAAATGGATATCAGGCAATTCCTATGTATAGTTCAACTTGTAATGTCTCTCATCTAATAAACAAGAGTTATGAACCATTCTGTTCCAGTTCTTGTTACACCACTATGAAAAAGAAAAGATGCCATTGAAGAAACTGAAAAAATTCACCAGACTTTGCATTTCAATCAATGCTGAAATCTTCCCAGGTGTACCTGGATCATGTTCTGGTTGACTTACCTAGAACATGACCCAATTACGAAATAAGATCAGTGGTGGTCACCGTGAAAGCAGTCTACAGTAAGGTCTCTATGGAAGAACATCATTCAGGATCAGTCTTACCATCAGCAGATTTTTGTCAGGAAGTTACAATGACTCTTTTGGTACAAAATCTGCTTTGTCTGGTCGGTGCTTGCTGGAAAATTACTACCGAGCCAAGAAACAAAAAGGACCTGCCCTATTCATATCCGATGGTAGTTCAACTAGACCAGATTGGGCACGGCGATAGTCAGACAAAAAAAACCAGGGGTAATACCCCAAAGTGCACTGGGTTCATGCACAAAGCATGCGAGAAACTTGGAGTGGCTTTATGCTGTACTGACTAAACTAATAAACTAAGAATTGTTTCAGGAACTTCCACCTTTCCTTAGGTGGAGGTCGCTAAAATATTTCGAGAGTTGATTACTACTTTTATGGGCCGATTGCTCAATGTTGCCCACAAACAACACTCCCTATTTTCTTGAATAAGTCCTGAAATAATAAATGAATCGAAAATTCCAAAAATACGTGTTTATTATTTTATTTTTCTTAACCTGAATATATAAAAATTAGAAAAATCTAAGTTCTTGAGTGATAGAGGGTTAAAAAAGCTATTATTTACAAAATAATTCAGAATACCGCTCATTCTGAATTTTGGAAGAAAACATGCGGGTGGTGGTACCTCCTAGGTAAATTATTAAAAATCCGTTTCCGCTCCCGCTACTGCCGTCCACCGAGCACACTGCCAAGGTGGAATCAATTACACAAAGAATGCTCCACTTATCTTGTACTGTTGATATGTGAACAAAACATAAGATAACGTGTTTACTTAAGCATTTGTGAATAGAGGCCGAGACTTTGGCGTACGTGGTGTAGGAGGTCTCCATCCCTGTGGCCAGGTGAAATAAGGACCTTGGAAATAGTGTAGCGAAGTAGCGTCCACCAATGCAACAGGACGAGCTGATGAGAAGCCTACCTCGGGAGGTCTCCAGGAGCAGTTGGATCATGTCCGGTCGCTGGATATTGTTCTTCTTCCTCTCTTGTATCGTGTTTTCTATTATTTTATTGAAGAACGTGTATGTTCTCTTCGGCTGCATTTTTACGCCCAGGAACTGCAACAAAATTATACATTGTACTTAAGATCATCTGTGAAGCGGGTTTGCCGAGTCATTTTTAGTAAAAAATAAACATGACGCCAAATATGAATTGTAATACAGACTGACTGATAACAGCTCTTAATTTTATTATTTACAATAACATTATGATAAGATATACTGGTCAGGTACCTAGTCTGTTCCGTACTGAACTGTGCACCGCTGGAAGCAACGTATAGAGAATGTAAAGAATGGCGGGAGGACTGCACGTGCATGCATGTGGACGTGTGGTGTGTGTCTAAAGTTTCAAATAAAGTTATGTCTATCAACAAAAGCACGTGGCTGTCCTACTTCTACATTCTTACAGTCACATTTCTTACGAAATTCATGGGCTCGGTTATAGGGCTCAATGTTGACGTAGCGTATGTCGAACTGGGAACTTGAGGAATACTTTACTTTTGCTATATAATACCTTAGCTACGCGGGGCAACTGGTTAGCGAATAAGATCTTCAGTATCTGGTAGAAGCTGAAGCTGAGGCAGCTCTGGCCGACGAGGAAGAACTCGTTCTGCTGGTCCCGGAGCGAGTTCACTCGCAGGCCGAAGCTGGCGGATGCGATCACGTCGTTCGAGTAGCGACGCATCAGGTCGTCGATGTCTATCTCTTCCGATACATGATCTGAGAAGTAAAGTACGAACGCCGTAAGCCCCGAACTAAGCCGAGCTTGTGTTATCAGTACACAATAAACATATAATATACAATATGTATAGAGATTGTTGAACACGCGGAAGTATTATTTCCATATCGAACTAACATTTGTGCCAAGGTGGGAATCGAACCCGCAACCTCCTCCGTCACAGGCGGACTACATATTGGTGGTGATGATGTATATCTAACCTAAATAACTAAGCACCTACAATTTTATTGATACATAGAAAACACCCATTCATTTTGTGAAAGCTCTTTCAAAACAACATTTATTACAACTTTGTTAAAGTATGTGTGGAAATTTTAGAATAATATTATAATTCAGCATACCTACTTATGTAAGTTTGGTGAGAGTGTTATGTCGCGGTACCATCGAGTTAGTCTAATAATGAAGACAGAACAGAAGGGGGATACAGACACTCCTAAACTTAATAACGCAAATCCGACGACTTTGGGTTCATTGGATTTGTCTTCCCAAGCACCTTGGTCCTAGATGATATAAATACTTGTTTATAGAAATGGTTTATAGACTTTTTTAAGTTTTTGATTTGTTGCGTTTTCCTTCCAGTCCTGTAGGAGTGCTGCCAGCTACTAAGGTATGGGAATAACGCGAAAACGAAATAAGTTATCGTAAGCTAATGCACAACCCACACTAAGCAGTCTGAGCGGGCCAAGGAAAGTGTATTTCTACCTGCACAGAGGTGATTACATTGCGTATTGAAGAGAACTAAGTATCTGTTACTGTCAGCAATAAATAGTATGAATAAAAGCAAACTTTGTAAATGCTGTATGATGTTGTCGCTGATTTCGCTCACGAACTGCAGCATGTGCCGCATCTTGGCTCCCGTGAAGGCTGGACTCAAGGTAGCTCTCATTTCCCGCCATTTCTCTCCTGCAAGCAAATTAGAATTTTATCAATGACATTTAAAAATCGAACATCATTTAAACCACAGGAGTGCAAGACTAGTAACCGAAGGCAGAGATCAAGCCCCAGATGACACAGTAGGTAATGTTGGTGAGTGATCATGCTGCGGGCGTAGGAATGAATTCCTTCAACTAAGCACGTGCAATTAGTAAGAACTGAGGACGGTAATCTAAAGGCATAAAGAAACCCTTCTTTGAATAGAAGCTTTATTGTCTGTATGTGAAGCTTGTGTACTGCGATCTCCAATGAGCCTGTGAGCGTGGTGATTATGGCAAAACCCGTGTTTTTGAAGATTTGTCCAGCTGTGAACGTAAAAATGCTGATAGGTTATTTAGTAGGCAAGCCTAACGCTGCGTCCATATGAGCTAGCCAACGATACGGGAAATAAGACGTCAACACGATAACGTTGATGGCGGTCACGAGAAACAGGAGATGTGTGAACAGAATAACTAGATATGTTAGAACTAACACAGAAGGCCGCAGTTCAGGACGTCAGAACTTGAGAACATGTTATATTGTTTTGAATATAGCTTTTATTTTATTCAAGCCCTCAAATACTTTGGGCCATAGAGATACAAGGCCACTAATTTTCTCAATGCTCCAACCAATTCATTTTGCTGAAGGTCATTTCAATCCGAGATCCCAAAGGTTAAATTATTTTAGCTCCTGGCCCCTCATACTTTATGATCATGCGCAAAAGATCCATTATTCTGTTAGCAACATCCTCTTTAGTTTGGCATTAAAAGTATTAGTATTGTGAAGACCCCGCGACCCCCTAATTAAATGTACAGTATCCAATTGAGCAGTACCTGACACAAAACGTAACATTTATTATTTATATAAATACTTTATGTATTGCAAAGATTAAACATAAGTTAATCAAAAGGTGGGACCGATGGCATGGCATCTTCAAACAAAATGGCAAACCTACTATAAATAAAATAAACAACATAACAAGTCGAATTATAATTACAGAGAAAACTACAGGAATATCATAAATATAAAATAGAAGAAACTACGCGAGAGGTCCGAGGCTAAAATTAAGCATGAGGGTTCCTTTTACGGCACAGGTACTCGCTTAGAACCACTAAGTAGTTTGGCAAATGGGGTCAAAGGTCATTTTGATAACAACTTCAGCAACTTCCTGTTGATAATTTAATTATTTATTTGATGAATACTTGAAGAGCTTAAGAATTAACTAACAGTTAGATCTCTGTAACCTGAAAAAAAAATCTTTAATATGATTATGATGATGAATGACATTTTGAAGTACCTTTCATTGCGAATAAACTCTCGCCAAAAAGAACGTCAAAATCTACATCAACAAAATTCTTGTGGTCAACAAAGTGATCAAAGTCCTTGACAGTTGTGTTCCTGATGATTTCGGGGTCTCTGATGATGATAACCGGTTGCATAGCGTCCATGTGCCCTACGTATCTGAAACAAGCGACAAACCCTCAAATCAGGGCTAAATAACTAGGACTTCAACGGGAACGGCTATGTAATCTGACTTTTCTAAGTGCTTATTTTGTCTACAGAAATAATGTTATTGAAATATTTAATCATATTTTGACATGAGCTCTCTCCAATGCATAACTGCTCGCAACCTAACACTTCAGCATAACGCGCTTTTCTTAAACAACAAGCCTCACAAACCAATAAGAAGCAAAGGTGGTGGTTGAAAAAAGCATAGCGCTCGTGCCCTCCAGCCTTTTTTAGCTTGTTTTTTTCTAAGTATTGTTTATTGTTATTAATTTAGCGCATATTACAACCACAGGTTGTAAAAGATAAGATATGTATAATAAAGATAGAATCATGGACCTCTGGGAATAAGCCATTTTTTCCAGTTTCCTCTTTCACTCGATTAAATTTTGGGCTATCATAAAGTTACATATTGAAAGTATGGCTTACCTTTCATTTGGGAAAGCCTTGTAGGCATCATCAATCTCCTCAAACATATGCCGTTTCTGCAGTAACGAGGAAAGAGTATTGCCGAAAAACGGCCAAAACGGCAAATACTTTACATCTCTCGACTCGAAATGATATTTCGCCTTCTTGTACCGATACACATAGTAAACAACGATGGAGGTCACCAAGCCTATTAGAACTTCGACTATCATGGCAACGGCGCGGCGTGTCTACCAGCGGACTGACGGCGCGCCACAGACGTTTCGCTTTATAACATCTCTGCGTTATCAATACCTCTACCAAATGTTTGGTTTACAGTACCTCTACCAAATGTTTGGATATAAATATACTACGTCCACGCAGGCGGATTCCGGGCCTAGCACATCGAATAGGCTATTAGTAAATCGAGTTACAGTTTTCACGACCGAGCGAGTTATATCTGATATTTGTATTTATTTTAATTTAAGTTTGCTAAGCTTTTATCTGACCTACTTGTACAAATTTTATTTTTTTATGATAAATTATTTACCTACAAATTTTTAGTTATAATCAATCTTATCTTATAGACAAGTAACTACTAAGACTGATTACTGTTAAACTCGTTGATAGTTGTAAAAAGCTGATTTAAAAATTTAGTTCAGTAAATGTTTGTAATCTAAAGAATAACATTATAGATAAAAAATACTGTAATTGTCAAGAATAACTTTTT
>OZ007529.1:44108-184902 GCA_963931895.1 Eupithecia pulchellata | reverse complement strand
TGACGTGCTAGTGAAGATACTTCGAGTTCTACGGAGCAGACGAGGGTCACGCACACTATTGTCAGCACAATGCGCTATAGGCTAGCTACCTACGTACAATGTTATGTACCTCCACACTACACACAGTTGGAGATGCTAACAACAGGCGATGCCCAGAACATGCATAAACTACTACCAGCTGACGTCTCTGGAGTTCGCTCTCCGCTCACACCCGAATTTCATGAGAAACTGTTTATCTATTTTATGTGATATTACTAGGTACACTTAATTTACGCAGTTTAAAGTTATAGATTTTTAGAAATAAGCGTTTGTTTATTTTTCACGCTTCAACTGTTAATCAACTCGGGTGGAAGCTCTATACAGATACTACAGTTGAAGAATTGGAATAACATTTCAGTTACTTTTTATTCCGGAAAGAGAGAAATAAAAGAGATCAAACTACGGACAGAAGGTAGTTAATATTTTCCCCGGAAAAGTATAAGTACATTTTTTTATTTGTCTTCGTCTTAATTCATCCGACAATTATATCGATACCTATATACCTAAGTAGATCTAGAAATTAGATATATTATACTTTTGGAACTCACAAAATCCTAATTCACACTTAATTAACTTGTTTACCCAGCTGACCCCGGGAGACCGGACTAAACTAGATTAGGTGAATACAATACACACATAGAAGCGACACTAACTACCGGCTGGCGGCGTGGTGGCGTGGCGGCGGCGTGGCGGCGGCAATGAATTTCAAACTGTTGTCAAAGTTTTTTAGGTATGTATTAATCTATTCTTTCAGTTTTTCTGATACCGTTTCTATGACATATTCCATTTTACTGTATCTTTCGAGATTAAAGATAACAACGATGTTTTTATCTTTAAAATAATTCAGTTCTATCCACCACCATTGCTTTCCTTTAATATCTATGAATAATAAGCGACCTAAAGGAAGTGTTTTTGTTAAAATTTATTTCTGTCTCGGGATGTTCGTCCAGGCGAGCCAGCGTTACGTACATCGAAGGAGCTTTATATTCATTCTCCACCGAGAGCTGGTTATCGCTGACACTGTGCTACTGTAGAAGTTACTTGGCTTTGTTTAATTTAGCTTCGGTTTAACCTAGTTTAGCCAATTGTTACAAAAGTTTGAAGTTAAACAGCGACGCTTATTTACTCACGATTTAAATGTATGAAACATATCAGTGTTAAACTATTATGGCAAGTATTGAGTTTTTTGGAAAATATCTATTTTTAGTTAGTTTATGAACATATGTTCACTACCTAACTCGTCTTCCGGTTGATGTCGCAACATCTCCATGTTACTAAGAGGAAGGGCGCGCTGGCCGCAGCTTGCGGTCAATAGCCGTTATGGCAATAGCCGTTAGTTACAATTGTGTATCGGTTCAATGTAACACCTCCCGTTGATACATATGTACCTACTAGCGAAGATTGCGAGGGTTAAATTCGCTACACAAAAGTTTGCTACAGCTCAGTTGCTGTAGCAAAGTTTACCTCTCACTTAACGGCGTACTATTTAACGCCGTAGCTTGCTACAACTGCTATTGCTAGGTCTTGGCTAGCTAAGGTTATTGCTAGACGGAAATTTTGCTACGCCCTGTTGCCGTTACCAAACTTCTACCGGGAATAAATTGAGATTCATAGAAACGCTTCTGGAATTCAAACTAATCACAGTATTATAATGACGTTGGATAAAATATTTGGTTCTTTTTGCCTATTTATTTGATTAGGAGTTTCGACTCGACTACAGCAGTGGCAGGTCATCAAAAGGTTAGTTCCATCATCTTCGTGCGTCAATCTACATCCATGAGTCTATTTGACGGTTAGGTGGCTGTAGTTCAGAGATCTACCTACACTGACTTATTTCAGCAGTATAAGTAACTATTAGTGCCTATTTTTCAATGGAAGGTCTGTGTTGCTAAAATATAGGTAGTCCTTTATATTTTGCAGACTGCACCAAGTTCTATTTCTGACACAACGTGACGCTGGGCTGGTCCATTATTTGATTGCATTCGAAGGACAAAGAGAAAAGGGGTTTGAAGTCAATGAAACGCGATGACTGCCATGTTTCGGCAAACAGCAGAGGATCCTCGTACTTGTATGGGTAAAAGGTTCACAAACCGAGAGGGGAACGAACGAATGTAATGAACAATATTACAGAAAGAAGATGCAGTAAGAAGACCTAACATAAACATAAGGAAAACTGGCAACATTTTACGTAGGCTCTTTTGAATTTTATGTTGCTTAAGTATCAAATTATACGTCCGCGATAATGTTTTAGCTCTTAATCATACATCCAGTGAAATAAATAACATTGAGTAGACCCACATTCTATGATTCCAGTCAGAGTCATGGACTTATGAACTTGGCCCATTTGTGACTCCATTTCGAGTCACTGGACAGGTAACGTGTTAAGTACAATAATGTTCCGTATTATTTCACGCAACCCCGCGCCCTCTCTCTCAGCGATCGTACCCCAGATTTTATTTGCATTGTTACAAAATATGTTTCAAGAGAAGCGACATCAAAAAGCTATGCCATAAATCAAAAAACCACTCTACTTGAATATGAATTGTATGCATGTCGACAAACTGACGGTCGTTGACCGCAGACCGTATCCCACTATGTCGTACACTGTGGCGGAGGGACTTCACACTAAATAATTAATACATTTAGTTTAAAGTCTCAGAAGATTTGAATTTCCTTTGGGAAGAAACGAACCACTGAATGCTGCATGAGTGGCAGCGGGACAGAAGTGCAAAACGAATACTTATTATTTTTTTATCAAAAGTCTAGCCGGAGCTTGACCATGGAGCTGGGAATAACCCAATAAATAGGAATAACATAAATATCCACATCGCCCACTCCACAGCATACAAGAGGTAAGTAAGTTTGTTGACGGGGAACACTAGTTCGAGTTAGACACAGAATAGACTCAATAACTTGAAGTTAATGGTTAAGTATTTTGCTCAGAGCTAAAGGTAAAGTACAGTAAAGCTTTTTCTACAGCTGATATAAATAAATCGCGTCGATATCTCAGATGATGTGTTACAGCAATCTCGCAGTAACCTGAGCAGCCCCCCGGGATTCATGATGCCGCAGTTATGTCACTGTCGCGGCCCTCTGGCGAACGGCATCACGCCGTTATTATACAATACTAGCAGTCCGCCCCGGCTTCGCACGGGTATTTAACAAACATTTAAATTTTACGGAACCCTAACTTTTTTGAAAATATTCTATAGTCTAAGTTCATCACCGAAAATTTGGGATTCTTATGGTGAAAGAATTTTTCAATTGCTCTAGTTGTTGCGGAGCCTATCAATTCAAACTAACAATCAAATCGTTCCTCTTTATAAAATTAGTAGATAATATTATGTAGTTTGCTGCTTTACGTGTACTTACCTAGGTGAGGTTGTGTGCGTGTGGGATGTTGATTCAGCGACCATCGTTCCTGTAGAGGTTTCAGTTGAGGCGTAATAGCGAAGAGCTTCGATAAACATGTCAAGAGTCACTAGAAAGAGTTTTTCATAAGGATTACTTTTACTTTACTTTTAATGAATTTCTTTTACCACATAACAACTTGATCATCTTAGAAGGAAAGTAGAATAAAGACGCGGAAGAAAAAGACCAAGAATTTGCTATGTGAGTGCATTATTACACTGAAAAGAACTCAGGTCTTAAATTTAATTAATGATTATAACAATATTACTCCTGAAAACAGCCCGATACAATCAATTTTATAATGGAGAATAATAAAAAATATTAATGTTTATACTCTTCGTACTGTCACTCATCGGGACAGAAATCAATATAAAACTGAGAGCCCCAATATTTCAAACGCTCTGAGCTGATGAAATCGTGTTTGAACACTTTTAACATTTGTCAGGCAATAATAACACAACTCGATGAATACATTAGAAATACTAATGAAGGTAGATTTGCATTCTCCGGGCATCGCGAGTATTTACCAAGTCTAGTTCGTTAGTAGACACCCAGTTTATTATATTTGTCAATATCTTATTGGAAGTATATTTCCTCGTTGCGAACACCATCGGTATGGAATTAATTATGAATCGGTATTGAATGATGCTGAGTAGACTATAAAATTACTTATAAGTAGTACTTTGTATGGTGATCCTTGTCTGTCTTCTAATTATTAGAAAAGGTAATTAAATGTTTAGTTAGGGATTTAATTCTTTATTCTTTATTCTTTATTCTTTATTGTACACGCATCAAAAACATAGAAAGAACTTAAATTAAAAGGTTATGTACATAGGCGAGCTTAACCCTGAAAAGAGTTTTCTTCCAGCAAACCTAAGAGTTATAGGAGAGGCGATGGAACAGATAGAGGAAGTGTACAAAGAATGAGTCGGAATGACAAACTAAACATATATTTCCGACAATAAACCTATATGATTCCAATAAACATACATATTATATAAAATAATAATGACTAAATAAACCTAATACATATCTATACTATAAATATATATATATATATATATATATAAATAATCCTAGAGAGATAAAATACCTATTCATGATTGAAGGAAGTGCTCCTTTAACTTATTTTTAAATATATTAAGCGATGGGCTCGCTCGTATATCGTGGGGGATAGAGTTCCACAGTCTTGCCGCTTGCGCGGCGAAAGAACTTCCAGGTCTACTAGAGAGACGGAGTGAGAGTGAAGTCCTACAGGGCACACCGCGGGGAACTAGAAATTCAAATCGTTCGCGGAGGTAAGTTGGAGCAAGGGGATTATACAGAATGAAATAGAGAAACGATAGAACATGAAGGTCACGCCGCCGTCGAATGGGTAGCCACTTCAGTTTGGATCGAAATTCAGACACATGGTCGAATTTACGTAATCCGTATATGAAACGGATGCCCAAATTCTGGAGGCGCTCAAGCTTACTCCATAATTCCTCTGTTGCGTCTAGGAAACAAACATCAGCATAATCTAGAAGGGGAAGTAGAAGACTTTGAGCAAGGATGATTTTAGTCTGAAATGGGAGGAAATTTTGAAGACGTCTAAGAGAATGAAATGTGAAATTAACCTTTTTACTGATGTTGTTTACGTGACTTGCCCATGATAAATTACTTTCAAATATGACTCCCAAATTCTTGGCCTTTGTAGAGAGTGGAATAATGTTGTTAGCCAGAGTAATAAACGGAACTGAAGAAAGAGCGAAAGTTTTCAACATAAAAGAACTACCACAGATCATAGCTTGCGATTTCGAAGGATTGATCAGAAGACCGTAGGCCTTCGCCCATGAATTTATCTTGTAAAGATCCAAGTTAATCTGGTCAATTCCATCAGAAATCTCATTCACTTTAAAGTGATGGTAAATTTGCAGGTCGTCCGCGTAGAGATGATAGCTAGAGGAAATAACTTTAGTGATAGAGTTAATAAAGATTGAGAAGAGGAGAGGAGAGAGGACACCGCCTTGTGGTACACCCGCAGAAATGTTACACCAATCTGAGTATGAATCATCAAGGCGCACACGCTGCGAGCGACCGGAAAGATAAGAACGAAACCAAGTAACTGCTGAGGATGAAACGTTAAGAGAGGAAAGAACTGCCACAAGGATATCATGATCGACGATTTAAGTCGAAACTATGTGAGGCCTGTGTCCAGCAGGTGTCGTCGTTCGGCTGAGATGATGGTGATAAGTAAGAATATTTATTTCAAAACATAGTACAATAACGGATGCGTTGCAACGTAAAACACGTTGCAACGCATCCGCGCTTTCCTGTGTTTTTTTTGGAAAAAACTGATACATACATCTACGTAAAACATTGTGGCTTTTAAACTAAAATAAATTATCTGCACGCAGATTATGTAACATTTACACTTTACAAAATTAAACAACTCGCCAAAATAAATTCCATTGCTTCGGGATATTATTTAATTTCCTAGAGGCTACCGCGAGTGCGGGGGCTTACGCACAAAAATAACAAAAATCAAATTATTTGAAGTTTACGTTCGTCATATTGATCAATGTTTACAAAAATCATTCAGCCTTCAGTGCTGCCAGCACGCATCACTGAATAATGGCGAATTTCAAATATCTATCGAAAACGTGCGCCAGTAAACAATTTGTTCTCCAATCACGTTCCATTTATATTCTAAAGGGAGAAATTTGAGCGATTATTCGTAAAATCGGGAGTTTAACTAAGTTTACATAAAGGACTGGTTTTTGAAAGTTCTAACTAAAAACTCTTGATTTGGTTTCTCTAGATATTTAACTAGACATGATGAAAGGAATAATAATATGTATGTGGAACAGCTCTGGTTCTCCGTGACAACCTTAGTGCAGGCGCGTCTTTGGTAACGACCAACTTTTTACAATGTAGCAAGGTAGCTTCTAAGTAGGTACAATAACAATAACAGATTTTTCAAGGAAACAAAACATATTGCGTTGATAAATTAACAATTACAAGAAACGAAAATTCATTATAGAACCATGAAATACAGACAACAAAAAGCAGAAGCTACATTCGAAAACTTTAATGGAAGAGACATTGAATATTTAAAATAAGTTTTGAGATTTTTCTTAAAACTATAAAATGAATTAGAATTTCTAGGGAGTGGTGGAAGTTATTCCAACATTTAGTGGTCCAACATTTATACATATACCTATTTGCTAAAACATGTGGTTATCTTGGACCTATAAAACTGGACAAAGAAAAAATCTGAAACATCCAGTAACGTTAACGGCTGAAAACTTCTTCCACACTGAGATCAAGAATTCGAAATATTTTTTACCATTACGGAAATTAATATTTTTTGACTATAAGCTCTATGGCGAAGAGATGGTAGGTAACCAGTTTCCAGTCTGTCCTCGTTGTGATCGACCAACTGTTGCCCAGTTAGCATTACCATAACAATGGCCACTGGGCCGAGTGAGTCTGTTGCATAATGGACCCTCTGATGAGGTCGCTTTCTTTCTGAGAATAATTTGCTGGATTTGATAATCTGCTTTATTTGAGATCGTGCATTGATGAAGGTAGTGGATATCATTTGTAAATAATGATAGCAGCACTTGGCTATTATGAAGATGATATATTGTAAAGCGAGCTTCACATCTCCGCTCTATAAAAGATATAGGTACATGATATTTATAGCCATAGCAGCAGCTCTTAGCTGAACCGGTGACCTATTTGTTACATAAACTATGAACTGTATTTTTTGTCGCTTTTGTGTATTACGAGTAAAAGCTTTATGTATGTTATTGTTACATTAAATAATTGTGGTTTTAATTTTTTTTAAGAGCCATATTACTTACTCGTATATTATAATATATTAAATGTTAAGTAGTTGTCATTACACGGGGCTCGAAGAATGAAGTTTATGTTATTTCGGAATCCGGTCTTACTCGTATAAGTTTCTTTTTATAACGTACGGTGCTAGAGTTGTAGGTTTCGCGGGTTTTATAAAATTGTTTTAATGTTTTCAAACGATCACATTTATCATGAACTTAGCAACCGGTTTCTGCCTATAGAAGCATTTATTTTAGACCTCCGTGCCACCTACTGGCGACTTGAGACTCTAGTACAATATATTTCTTGCTACGACGCTTCAAAGGCCTTAGGGTAGGCTGTGTACGTAGACTACAATGTAGGTACAATGCCGTCGAGCGGGGCGTGCGACGTATTTATTGTGCGACGAGCGAGGAGTAGCGGACTGTGAAGATGTTCTACCAGTGCTGGTGTGTCGCACATGGTCGTTTGCTGGCCGGGGGTGGAACGGATTCTACACTCTACAAAGGATTGCACTGAAAAATAACAGCAAGTTAATATCAGCAAATACTTATTATTATTATTTTCATCTGCTTAGCATGCATGACGATTTCTAGCGTTTTACACTGCTAAACACACATATTCTTTATTTTTATTCTTTGATATACATTCCTTTGTATTGTAGAGCTTTATTTGTATATTGTAGAGGTTTATAAATGTTATATCTGAGGTCTTTTATAAAAAAAGATAGTAAAAAAATATATATAGGTATAAGTTTATAACTTGAAACTAAAATTATGCATCACGAAAGCTCCATAAGAACCGTTACCACTCATAAATTTGATGCATATCTTTACATATAATTGTATTGGTCGACCGATAGAAATCGCTGGACTGCTAGAATTGCATATAGAATTCAAGATTTCGTGCCAATTACTTCGGCTACGTTTTACCTCAAACCTTGTTCGTTTATCGACAACGAAGTAGATGACGAATTCGCGGTCATCCTGGCTTCATTTCTAGATGGTTTGTAGTAACTTTCCTTATTCTAGGACCATCCATACTTACTATGGAGTAAACATAGTACATAACTATGTATATAATAAAGTAATTGATCGTAAAACTGTCTGTACGTCACCAATGCTTAGCTGTGTGCAGGATCCTATTATTGACATGAACAGTGCTTATGCTTAGTCTGTTAGTTCCTCGGGTCCACGTCAAAGCGACCCAATGCTTACATTTGCCAAACACCTACAGTTGGACGGGCCAGTATTTGCCTTGACTCAGTGATGTTATAATTCCAGCTCTCGACAGTCACCGAATGGGAATAATAATACTTGATTGCTAGAATAGATAGTTGATCATAGGCACATTAAAAATCACAACGTTGGTTGTTAATAAAATGTCAAATACTTTTATTTTGTTGAACTGACCTAACAAAAGATATCAAATCTTTCACTAATTAACTATGTATGTTACAAGGCAAAAATATAAATCAAAGCGTTCAAATAACCGGAAGTCAGTATTTATTATTTTAATAATAACCAAGAATCATTTATTTCTTAGATACCTAACAAGAATAACACACAAAATTCATACTTATATATAGAAAAAAATGTTCTGTATTCCAGCATAGGGATAGAGTATGATATATAGTTCGCGACGCAAGCGCGTTTTTTTGAATAAAAAATATATAAATAAAACTTTAATTTAATTAAGCTTTTCCAATTACTTCAATAGTCACGGCCCACTAACCGTCCAATTCAGACCTATCTTAAAGGATAGGATTATAAGGATAAACATTTGTGTAATAACGTCATTCTGTGTATCTAAAATCGTTTGATAAAACTTATTAACAAAGTTTAATTTCTGGAGTAAACACTAAAGATTTATCAGTAAAATAAGGAAACCGTGAACGCGTTGGAGGACACATTTGTTGCGGTGCAATGCGGCTTCTCGTCATCCATACCGCAATGTTTGAAAACGAAAGTTTTTAATCAGTGCGTCCTACCAGTCATGACCTACGGAGCTGAGACGTGGACACTCACGATAGGGTTGGTCCACCAGTTCAAAGTCGCTCAGCGCGCTATGGAAAGAGCTATGCTCGGAGTTTCTCTGAAGGATAGGATTCGTAACGAAGACATCCGACAGAGAACTAAAGTCATCGACATAGCTCAGAGAATTAGCCAACTGAAGTGGCAGTGGGCCGGCCATATTTCGCGAAGAACCGATAACCGCTGGGGTAAACGTGTTCTTGAGTGGAGACCGCGACTCGGTAAACGTAGTGTAGGACGCCCTCCGGCCAGGTGGGATGACGATCTGCGAAAGACTGCTGGCAGATGCTGGATGCGACAAGCCGAAGACAGGGCGCTATGGCGCTCATTAGGGGAGGCCTATGTCCAACAGTGGACTAACATAGGCTGATGATGATGATGAATGCGGCGGCGGCGGCGGGCGGTTGTCCTCGACTACACCCACGTACCTACCTATAGCTACGATCCCACTTAGATGCGTCACGGAAGGGTTTAGAGCTGTAGTGGACAGGATCTCATCTATGCTGCATAAAAGATATTTAGACTAGCTACGTCCGGGTCAAGGCTGCCAGTTTAAAAATCAAACAAAAACCGCTCTAACAGTCATAATGTCTGATAACAGCGGTCTCGGTGGGCACTGGGATCTTGGCTTGATTTTTGAGCCTGCTTTAAAGGTTGGGTATTTACGAAAGAAATAAACCAGATAATAAGATTCTTTGATATTTCTTAGAAGTAGTGGTATCATTAATGATCAATACAATGCAGTACAAGAATGCTTGATTGTACTCGTACACGAGAAAATGAACATAACAAAAGAGATTACATAAGACAAGTACAATAAGCGGCCTTATCGCTTGGAAGCGATCTCTTCCCGGCAAATTTTAGATGGAAAGAATTATTAAAATAGGCAAACGGATCTTTACAAGGGATTTCGTAGTAGAAATGGAAATCTATCTTGTTAAAGGAAACCCAAGCCATATCCCGTGCGTGAAGTATAAAACCGACGACAGTATCATAAATATAATTGTATGCCAGCTGCAAGCGACGGCGGCGCCGCAGCAAAGCAAACGTTAGAGCTCTCGGCGCGATCCTATCTGTTATTGTTGTTGTTTTGTATGCGCTGTTCGCTATACTATGCTTTGATAACGCAAACTAAGCACATACATATTATTCGGTCTCTAAAATAGAAAGTTTGTAACGCATTTCCATTTTAAGTAGTGTACGAACACCGCAGTTCTCTGGACACGTAGCAAGGAAGGTCTGGTGGTCCAGGGCAAAAGTACAAGTTGGAACAATGGGTACATAAAACATAGACTCAGACTAAGGTAGCTAATAAATCTTCTTTGTTTTTATGACCAATAACCAGAGAATGCACGAGCTGAACATTGTTTTTTATTTAATGATACAAGTTAAAACCAAAACGTCCAATATTCCGGTACAAACACAAGATGCTATTTAAAATTGATTTTAACCCGGGAGCACTCTGCATTTTTGTACTAAAATTCACACCCAAAATATATTATGCATAAAATTTAACGCAACAAGGATAAAGTTCATTCATTAATTTCACGGCAAAGGTTAAACTAATTTAGCGGCTTTATAAACAGGCTTTATCCTAATCCCGGATCAACTGGTAGGTGCTTTATCTGCGGGCAAAGTTGAGAATTTATTTTTGCGGTTTGCTTACATATTTTAGAAACCAATGTAAATAAAATGGGGAAGTTTCTTTCTCTAATATTTTCTTGATTGCCGTAATCTACATTTAGCGCTTTGTGCTTGCCTTAACGTTTTCATGAATTTGCATGAATCGGAAACATAGGTCTGCGAAAGACTGCAGGCAGATGCCGGATCTGCATTCAGTTGCAGCGAGCTGAGGACAGGCCGATATGAAACACACGAGGGGAGGTCTAAGTCTAGCTGAGGATTTGCATCGGTGATGATAATCTAGATGGTTGAAATCATTTCTGTTTAGTCATAACCAATCACCTTCACCAAAAGCATGTTTACGAACGATAAGCTTGCCTCACTCATTAAATTGACATGTGAAGATATTCATTCTTTTCATAGGAATGTAAATGGTTTAAATAACCGCTTTAATTAAGTAAATAAATAAATAGGAACCAGTTTTAAAACGGAGCTGCTCTTTCTTGTCCCTCCTCACGATATTATCCCTGCACACACAGTATATTGTAGTTCATCTTGATTTCGCCGATTTAGCCAGGCTGAAATTAAATCGAGTAATATTTTACCGGGAAAATAACATATTTATTGAGCTTCCCTCCCTGTTATGTGCAGCTAAATCCTTGTAAACTGTCGGGTTCTTCCGGGAATATAAGACTTTGTTTACAGAGCCAGGAGACTAATCGAAACCTAAACGTTCTTGCAGTGAATAGAGATAGATAGAGAGATAGAGAAACATTTATTGACACAACCCAGTTACAGCACAGAACAAAAACAGTAATAATTATACGAATGCTTACAAACTAATACTAAATACTAGAACAAAGTAAGCTACTGAGTGCAAGACTTGAGTCAGTAGCTTACCCGTTATCATGCTCCATGCTGTGACGGCCTGGCCAAAAGGTTCCACCTCAGCTTAATGCTACCTCACATTAATGAAAATACTATGCAAAGGGTTATTATTGCAAAAGTTTATTATTTATTTTGGAAAATCAATAAATTAAATTAAATTTTATAAGTAGTAAAAACTGTACGAGATTAAGATTACCTCTACCTACTACCTATTACCTATATTCTAGGAGAGAAAATATTATCGCCCATTGATATCAGCTTTCCTTTTAAAAATTCTCTCATTTCGTGATACGTTCTAATATCTGAAATAAATCGTTACACGTATATTGATCCTTTTCATAAAAAGCAATTCATGAAAGACATCATTATATCAAGACCAAGATAGTAATGAGCTGCGAGAGTAGAGAGCAGAGAGCTGCTTTACGAAACTGAATAAAATTGAAGGTTTTTATTAATGTTCTATAAGTTTCAGGAACCAACCCGCAAACTAATTAAGGTTGAAAATTTAATAGATGGCAAGAAATCAGCGTAGCCCGTGGTCGAACCGGGTCCGTGCCCCGGGCGAGGACTCATTCTTGGCCGGGTGGGGGGAAACGACCGGACTCGGGCCGCGCCCGACACAACTTCACAACTTACCTATGAGCGATAGCCAACAACTTACAGTGAGGAGCCAGGGGTGACAGAGAAAAGCGATTGGGTAGCAAAATTAGACAATTTTGCTACCCAATCGCTTTTCTCTGTCAAATCTGTCAAAATGAAATGTAGAAAATAAGGAAGCTAACCAAGTAAATTAGGAAACGAAATTGTTTTAGAATTAAATTTTTAAAGCACATCCTCGGAACCATTTGTGGGATCTGTTAGGGATATTTATGATTATTGTACAATACAAACCCACAAATTTTAACTAACGTAGGACTACGAGTATCTATTCTACTCTTTAAAACACCAATACAACTGTCATTAAATATTTAAAACAGTGACAGTGAACGAATGGCCACTAAATTGCAGAAGCAACTAACAGCAACAGAAAAGCTTTTAGTTTTGGAAACATGTTGGCGTTAGTTTGTAGTTCAACAAACAAAGTAGAAAACATTTTTTGTATACATGGAAGGATTTGTTTTTACATAGTCTGCAGTTGACGAGGGGCTGAACGAGTGTCCGAGCGGCGAGGGTTCCTTGTGCCGAAGTTTATGGTGGCTTTCCTGTATTTAGGGAACCGTCGCTACTGCAATTACACCGAGTGATCCGCGCAGCCCGCCCCGCGCGGCGTCGATACGATAAAACGGATCAGTTAATGAAGTTGTTGGTGGAAACTCGCTCATACATACACCATCGCGAATACAACAGTGTACGATAAAATGGAGCCCTACTATACTCTGCATATTCGGACCGCTGGCGCTGCTGTATATTCTGTCATATTTACAAACTTTATTGGATCCAAAATACTGTGTGTGCACTCGCTCATACAGCTACATCCACCATCGCCGAATAAAAATGTAAACTTTTAAACCGACCTGTTAAATGGACTGTTGTGTGAAAGAGACTGTACTTTAGGATTCTTAGTTACGCATAACTTCTTTTCAGAGAGTTCAAAGAAATGGTCTTGGAAATAGTGCTGGATAGAGTATGCCAAAAAAGGCTAGAGATGTTACCACTTCCTTGCCTTTTCCTCAAACTGGCTTTTTTATTTGATAAATCCTCTTATTTGAGAAGCAACAAAGATATTTATTTAAAGCTTGAAGGAAAAATATAGATGGATGTGAAAGACAGTGGATCTAATCAAGCACTTACTCGAATATTATTAATATACTGGCAAAAATGCAGTTAGTATTATTATACCTATTTCCTACCGAGACTCAGCAGTGGTTATTGAGTTTACCGCAATCTTGATGATCCAAAAGGCACTTGGTGATGCAATAGAAGGTTGAAATCATCTCGAGCAAGACTGATACTTTTTATTTGCCCACAGGTATCATATCGTGTTCACGCTCTACCAATATCCAATCAGCGAGCGTTCTAGGTTGCTTGTGTCTCGAGAAAACTTTTACGACCTGTCTTGTCATTGTCGTAAAACAACTTCTTAAGACTATCTTAAAGCTTGAGGTTCAGTTCACAATTATGAGGTCCGCTAGCGCGGGGCTCGTAAAGTCGCGCGGCTGTAAAACTGAATAAAAACATCAGAGAATGGGCTGATGTGACCCAAATTATTTAGAGTTTAAAGACCTTTGAAGGGGAATTATTTGTTTGTTCGTGCAAAGTTTTCCCTCTGTGTGTTTGTTTTTATGTTCTTACTTTTTACTCGAGGGCGAGGGATGTGTGTTTCGTTAACTTTCCAGCTGTTTTCATTTTAGGTAGGTATTAAATATTTGCATCGGGCTTGCCAAACTAAGCCGTCCGTACAACAGACCCTGTTCCAGTTTCACCCCGGCAGGTACTGTAATAAATTATATTTAAATGAATTTTATTGGTGTTAACTTGTTGGTAATGCATACCTACATTGGTCGAAGGTAATCTATACATCTTAAGTCTGCCATGGTCTTGCTTACATCATTGTCAGTCTTGGTTTACTTCTACACTGCACTGTTTATAATTGTCCTTTAAAGCTGTAGATCATCACCGGAGGTGAGATTTACGTATCTATGATATCCGTTGAATATAAAATAAAAAAGTAACTACAGGTCCCAAGTTTAAAGCTATGAAACACCACAAACAAGAGGCCGTTGTTAGAATTTTGTGATGCCATGTACTCGTACGGATTTCTATAAATTGAAGACGATGACTCAGGTAGTTTGCAAACCACTGAATGGTGGAAGTGGAATCGGTAATAGACAAGCTTGTAGAGGAGGAGCGCCCATGAATCGTATCAGAGACAGGAGAGTGTTGACGAGGTGCTTCTTCCTACATCTTGAGCTGCTAGGACCTCATCAACTACATCTAGGAAAGCAGTCGCGGTACTAAAATCTTTTCTAAAACTTAAAGAAACTCTTTCGCTAAAGTATTTTTTTTTTAAATAAATAGTCATATGTGTACAAATAGCTTTTTCAATAATTATAATATCATCTTAGTAAACATCCGCGAACCGCAAATAGTCAGAACTCAATATTTATTCAATACTCGGCGTGCTACCATGGAATATGAAAAAACAATTGTGTATAGCAAGAAAGTGCATGCGCGTTGAAGTCTTGTGCTTGCTACGCCAGTCCCGTGTCGCCGCGAAGCACGGGCTACGAAGGTCTACGTACAGGTATGTTTCACGTTATGGGCAAGGAAGTGAACATCATTTTATGAGACCACGTCTATGTATACAATTGAAATGGAAATGGGCTGGCCATATCGCCCGTAGAGAAAATAACAAGTGGATCAAAAAAGAACAGGAATATAAGCACAAACCAAAATACCAGAGGCAAACCAAAAGAGAGATGGATGGACGAAATAATCAAATCAGCTGACATAGACTGTTTAAGCAAAGCTGAAGATAGGAAATCATGGAGTAAGATAAAGGAAGCTTTCACTCGATGAGAGGTACTCAATAATACCTATTGTAAATTGAAATTTAAGTCTAATTTAATAATTATTGTATAAGTGAATAAAGTGTCAATTATATGAAAAAATTAGGTGTCAATATGCAAATAAATTTTGTGAATATTATTTTATTATGGACACAAAAAGGATGGTAACGACGTATTGGAAAAGATTTAACTCAAAGGAAAAATACAAAACAACATTTAAATACTTTCAAAAATGCTACCAAACTGCTGGCCGTGGATAGCTTTCTGGAAAAGAACCTGCCGGTGACAAAGTTCAAATCTCTGTAATTTGACCCAGACATTTATTAAACAGCCCCCCAACGTGCCGCCAGTAAACAACCTCGCCAGTACAGCCTCTAATTGCTAATTAGAGTTCTGATGGTAATTATTAGTATTTCTGCAGCTAATTAAATTTGAGCTGCGTGTAGTGAACAATTTTATTTTACCGGCTTTTGTTTTTACAAGATAAACTGTTGGACTCTAGAATACTTATAACCAGCGAGAGCGATATAGGATCTGTGCGTGATGGTAAACAATAGATACATTTACTTTGAACTATCATAACATAAACGCGGTTTCACAAGCTTTCCTCCAACTTAGCTAAGAACACTGACTACATACGACTACCATTCAATCAAGCATACATAAAATCTATACTATCTATACTAATATTATAAAGAGGAAAGATTTGATTGTTTGTATATTTGTTTGTTTGTTTGTTTGTTTGTTTGAATTGAATAGGCTCCGAAACTACTGGACTGATTTGAAAATTTCTTTCACCATTAGAATCCTAAATTTTCCGTGATGAACAAAGGCTATATAATATTTTCAAAAAAGTTAGGGATCTGCATGAAAAATTCAATAATTAAAACGTGCGCTATACAAACAACCTCTTTTTCTATTATGGCGCGTCATAATAGAAAAAGAGGTGCTTGCTTTTTCCTTACGGCCAGTGTCAGTTATGGAGTGTCGAGTCAATGTCAAAAACCCTAATTCTGTTAAAATAAGTAAGGGATCCGTATGAAAACTGTGAAACCCATCGTGTTAGTGTGTATAATTTCTGAAATTTTTGTTTAATACCCGTGCGAAGCCGGGGCGGACCGCTAGTTAGTTTATATTTATGTGACACGTAATTAGTAATACAGCTTTTGTTACTCTATGGGTCGCCCAGTCCGTGAGCAAAACGAATGAACAGCGCACAATACCAGACCTTTGCCAGTGTACCGGTAGCGACAATGAGCAAGCATTCTCATGTAGAGATTATAAAAAAGTATCTATATGTATGAGTAATAATATTGTATTATGTATACCAGTTATCTAGTACCCATAACACCAGCTCTGCTTAGCTTGGGGCTAGATGATGCTGTGTGGATTATTTATATTTTGTATTATGACATCTGAGTAGGTATCAATACTGTCGAGTGGCTGGAGCACGTCATGCAAGCACGCCTGCTAGAGGGGACTTTATTATTATTTTGTATTTTAATTATTATTCACAATCCGGCTATTTCATTCTCTGCTGCAGCTTACTCTCCGAGGGCAGAATTGTCTTTTATACCTGCCGTGAATATTAATTCAACAAGTATTATTTTAATCAACATAACATGAGTTAAGGTTTTTAAGGTTAGTGTTCCCTTGTGGTCTCTGGGGGATAGGCTTAAGCCTACCTCCACAATATTCTGCTTTCTTTTATTATTAATCAAAAGTTTGTGATGTGAGTTTAATAAGATGTTTGGTCAAAGACAAACCCAAACTGAACACGAAAATTTTCAAGATAGGTTCCATGGAGACCTGTGCAATTACGGTAAAAAATCCCATTCAATGATTAGTAGTATAAGCAATTTCGGTTTCCGTCACAACAAATACAATCACGAAATCATTTCTCCTTGAGATCTTTAATATCTGTCGGCCCTGGCATCATTCTAACATCAGTTATACAGCGTGTTCCGTAACAGCAGGAGATCAAGCAACCGCAGCCGGAAATTAAGAGACGAGACAAGCACCCTCTATAGCTGTTAATATATTACACTAGCAGTCCGCCCCGGCTTTGAACGGGTATTTAACAAAAATTTACACGTTGGATTACATTATTATAGTTTACATACGGATACCTAACTATTTTAAAAAAATACTTTATAACCTATTTTCATCAATGATAATGAAGGATTCTTAAGGTGAAAGATTTTCAAATCAGTTTAGGAGTATATTCAATTCAAACACGTACTCGATGATTCAAACAAACAAATCTTTCCTCTGATAATAATTAGAATATAGGATGTACACTGTGATATAGGTGAGAAGATACCAATATTTATGAACTGCGCTAGTTCTGTCTGAGGAAGATGAACTTGTGAAACATGAGGAATGTCCTAGGATTATGTAAACTAACGATATAAATGAAAGCCATTAATATTATGTATGTTTATTAGAAAATTCATTGGTGTATTTTAAAATGTTCTTATGGATTATTTTTTTATAAAAACTAGATTTTGCGTGCCCGCAATGTTTTGATAAAAACGCTTTAAAATATTTGCTATCCCATATTATATAATATACATTAGATGAAGTAGTTTTTGTTTTATTCCAGGCCAGGAACTACCTGTACGCAAAATATTATCTCGATTTCTTGAGTTGATTTTGCTTGAAGAAGACACGTCCATCCATCTAAAGTTTCGCAACATTTCAGCAGAACAGTCAACCACTAAAATCCCGGTAGGCTGATAGAGTTAATATTCCAACGCATTTTGTCGGTGACTGTACCCAAACACCTAGGTAACTCTTCGCGTCGCTTCAAACTATGTGAGCAGATTCAACTTGTCATTTGAGTAAGTTTCTACCAAAAGCCTAGTTTCAGACTCTAGTGGTAAAGTTAGTAACGAACTTCTATACTTTAACATTATAAAGAGGAAATATTAATATTTTGATTGTTTGTATTATATAGGATCCGAAACTAACAGACCGATTTGAAAAATTCATCGTTAGAATCCTACATTATCCCTGATAAATATAGAATATTTTCAAGAAGTTAGGGATCCGCATGAAAAATTTAATAATAAAACCATGCGCTATATATTCAACTTCTTTTATTATTATGGCGTGGAGTGTCATAAACTTCACAATTCGTCACTTAGGTGCGGGAGGAAAGTCAATATCAAAAAATTAAGTGCGAGAGCCAATGTCAAAAAGTTCTCCCGATCAGCTAAAAAAGTAAGAGATCCATATGATTGTTTGCGTGGTAAAAATCTGATGGTGTCTTTCAAAATTACCGCTCATATTATTATTGTAAATTGCCTCCATTCCATGACTAAGACATTTCCATGAACTGGACACTGGCAGCCATATCAAAGAAGTCAAGTGAAACTTATATAATAATAACCCAACGTGTTAGTGTGCAAAAATGTTCAATTTTTGAAATGTATGGTTAATACCCTGGTGAAGCCGGCAGAACTAGCAGTGACCCCGCTAGTTATAATGTGATAGCGCTGGTATGTATTTGTCGACTGTGTTTGGCTTTTCGTGAAAATCCTAGGTTTGCCTGAAATTAAAACAACGAGCTAAATCCCTTCCTATCTATCTTGGAAATTCAAACGGCAAATTATTTATATATCTATTTTTATATGAGCAATGTTATCTAATAAGAACATTTACCCTTTATTTCATATACTTACTATCATATTTACCCTCAAACTTCGTCCTATACCTACATCTAAAGGTTGCCTGAAAGAGATCCCTGCTGTTGATAAGGCCACCGATTATGCCATTCTAGATAAATAGTTAGCATTAAGATCGTATCGGCATTTGTATTGTATTGATGGTGCTATAAAGTTATATTCTATTATATTCTAAAAAAAACATAGAAATGTTTATTCATTTAAAGGACAGTACAATACTATCGATGCAATACATGTCTTAAATATTACGAAATTTTGTAGATACAGAGTTTCTTACATTGATATATATTTTATTTTATCATATTCATTTTATTAAGCAGAAACCATAAAGAGAACAGATTTACGCAACTAAAGCCCCTTGTTTGCGTATTAGGCACAGGACCACGGACTATGGAATGTGACTGGACACGAATTAATTTAACGTATTTTTACAATAAACTACTTTTCTCTATTCCACAACTATCAAAACATTAAATCAGATTCACTGATTTTCATCATACGTAGCTAATAACTCTCGATAAAATCACCCACAAAATACAGAATCAACTTGGTTAATCCGTTTGTATGTCACGACATGCCGCACTCATCGATACAGGTGCAAAGCCAAAGCAAAGTACGTATTGTCTATGCTTAAAAATGGCAGACGGATATCTGTGCATAAAACCAATGATAGATTGGTTTCCAGGCCTTCCAACGTCCAGCAGGCAATGCTCCTAGCCGCATTCAACTGTGATCCCTCCCGCACACACACAGACACAGACAAGCAGCTTTACCTCTTCATTATTAACTCTCTCATTGAACCGGAATTGTTTACTGCATGTTATGGTTTATTACATAATTATGTTACATGAAATATTCCATAGGCTTACGAACATAAAAGTATGAAAAACTGGGATATAACAGATAAAAAGCATCGAGATATGTAACAACAACAACATCAGCCTATAATAGTCCGCTGCTGGACATAATGCCTCCCCTAATGAGCGCCATAGATGGCATTTTAACATTTGGGGGTTATTTCCCATAATCCCCACGCTGGGCATGCGGGTTCAGGATCGCAGTTCGGTGGAGTTTTTCTGCAGAGGGCGCTGCTGCCCGCCCCCCGGTGTGTCTCTCTTAGTCGCCTCTTACGACACCCACGGGAAGAGTGGGGGTGGTGAAATTCTATGCCGGCACCACATGGCGAGATATGTAAAAGTAGTTTTCAAATTTAGGTCCATGAGTTCTTTGACACTATAGAAAGCTTTTCCAATGAGCCATAATTTTAACTTTTTCATAAATATTGTTACAGTGAAATCTATGATGTGATTAGAAATTTTATTATACATATGTATATAGAATCACACATAGAATAACAGTTCTTTTTATATAAGGCTGTCTTAGGAGTTCTAGACAGAACAATTTGATCTGTCAGGGTTACGTACACGTCTAGGGTACATATCCCTAGCTTTAGTAAATCAATTCGAATGTTCCTTTACAAATTTAGCAGCCTCTACAATATACATACTGGGCAATGTTAGTAGTTTTAATTTAATGAAAATCAAATTTTGTGTTTGCTTTTGATAAGTTACTTTGAATAAATTAATAAATTTGCTTGGTTTTCTATTTATTTTAAAATGTTTTAGTTCCTCTTGTTTTCTAAACAGAACAGTACAATAATAGAGACTAAATAAGTAATATTTTACAACATGCATGAACAACTCTTCGTTCCCCATATTGACCTAAAAACTCTTCTAGCCATATTAACCCTCAATCCCTTCGCGGAAATGTGTCTAAACTATCGAACCCGTATCAGTAACAACAAATGAAAGGTCCATGTCCGCGGGCAATAATCAAGACTCGGCCCTAATAGAGCCGAGACTCGCCGTCCGGCGCCGGCGCTCCGAACTGTTTTATCTCACCACGAAGACCGTTAAGGGCGCAATTCTGTTCAACAAAAGGCACAGAGCGAGGTTACGGCATCGATCGAGATTGAGAGGTGAATACACCTTAACTGATGCTGGTGAAACGTAACTATTATTCGAATTATTGGACTAGTAGAGACATAGACATAGACATTCATTTATTTGCTGGTTACACAGTACAAAAAATTATGATTTATTAACACGTTTTGTGAAAAAAAATGACATATAAACGATTAATTATAAGTTATAAATATGAAGAAACAAAAAAAAGAACAACAAAAACACTAACTTATAATACAAAGAAAACAAAAGCACAAAATATTTTCAAAAAGAGATATTATTATGTGTAACAGCAGCAAAAAGGTCTCTGCCTTACCACTCAGAAGTAGATAGGCGCTGTATATAGGATAAGGTGGCAGGAGATTTTACGAAAAATGTTAGGGAAATATTTCAGAAAGGATGACATGTTGTATATTCAAAAAATACAGGAATTTTATCTGAAAAACATCGTCAGATTAAGTTTTTGTGCCAGGCGCCATGTGATTGGCATAACGCTATGCGAACTATCGATGTAGTTCGAGTATTTTGGTGCAGCTCGTCTGTTCTTTATGTTACGGTCTACAATTATCATCACAAGTGCTATGTATTGAACGACTCATTCAGTCATCGATCAAGCGACGGTCAAAGGCTGACGCAATTCCAGCTTGATTAAAGCTTGACAGGAGCTTGATTAGAAGCCTTTCGATTGAAACTACAGTACTGCTGGCATAGGTAAACCACGCGGTTTTAGAATGGGACGAGACCTTGTCTAACTAATTAATAACTTCGTATTTCTAGTACACAATCCACTCATTGTGGGAATGAAATTGAAGTTTGTCCACGTCAGACTTTCAGGATGGTTCAATCTCATTACGTAAAGCTGCAGGTACATAGGTCGGTTGAATTGATTAGGAGTTCGCGACACGTTATATTTACGGCTATAGACAGTTTCAGATTTTCGCTGATAAAATTTGCGGCGAAACTTTGCCGATATGTACCTACAGCAGTTTCTTTCAAAATAATTACCAGCAGATGGCCCATGTGCTTTACCAGTAATAGAACTGATATAATTTCCTTTAATAGTATTTGAGTAGGTAAGTATAATATTTGACGTTTTAAGTATTTAAAAGTTCTTTGCGAATATTTGATTGTCAAATTAATTGAAACTGTCATTGTTTGTTGACAACAAGAATTGACTCGATCCCGTTCACTGAGAAATTTATTTAAGCTAATGACTCAAATTTTCCATCTCCAGAAACCGAAAAAGACACGTAAATTTAAACGAAATTACCGGGTTTAAAATGTCAAGAACTGTAGTAAATAATTCAGCACATGCCAGGGGCAGTGCCTAGTGCATTGAGAGCGGAGGCAGTAAAAGGAAGGCTTTATGAGCTGCATCTCTTGAGAATGAAGACAGGGTAAGGCTGTGTCTACACTGATAAGTACCTACAACACAGTGTATCAAATGCCTCGCTCAATGGCTGTTTTAATGTTTTATCGAATATGATTGGGACAGGGTGGTGATATATGAAGCGAACACTAACGCCCTCTGTCTCTTTCTGATGCCGACCTAACTAAACGGTGCTATCAATATCGAAGACTCGACTCCCTCTATTTGTCTCAGATGTTACTGTAAAAAAGGTTATATTACACAGTACAGTCAAATATGATCAAAAAACATGATTATCTCAAAGTCGGATGTCAGGTGAACACAGCAATGAAATATGGCTTCGTATCATGACTTTAATGAAGCTTTGCCCGCCCTCTGGCTCAACTAGCTGCTGAATGTTCTCTCCGATATTTCGTTTTTGAGATCCGTGAAGGACTCTAATGTAAATCCAGCTTTACATTCCTTGAACACATAATATGTACTCGAAAATTTGTTGGGAAACAATATGTCCTTTTACGATGGTAGTTTTACAATCCCTTAGTTGTCTTGTAGATTTGCTTTTATATCAGACTCTAACCAGTACCTAGTTAGATTAACTTTAGGGTATCATTATAAAACGGTAGTTGTGTGCTACGTCGTATCGCAGCTTGTTTTGCTAAACTTTTCGATCAGGACCTTTTCGGTCAGGACACTCAGCTGACCGTTTCATCGCCTGGATTTGAGACAGGCCAGTGACGGACACACAAACGGCTCGGAAATTTGATCCTGTTGACATCATCCTCAACATCATCAACATCAACATCACCAGCCTATAATAGTCCACTGCTGGACATAGGCCTCCCCTAATGAACGCCATAGATGGCATCATGAGTTTTACATACCTAAGAAGTTATTTGGTATGATTTACATCTTGCGGGTACCAATAATGAAATAGAAAGTGGACTCAAGGTTACCTGAACCTGGATGTGGATATGTAGCGTAGACACGTCTGAGTTCAGTGCATTCACTAGGAGTTGGTTATAACTGTTGGAGCTGGACGCGATTAATGTCTGTACGTCTGTCTGTCCCGGTGCATTCACCAACTGGTACCCCTCGATCTGCTATTATTTGTATTAGTATAGTATTTATCTAGTTTCCCACAATACATTTTTTTCAAAACACTTCACTGAATTAAAATTAAACCAAATCGGATTTTTTCAAAGAAAACACGTTTTCTTATGATTTGTTTAGATAGGCAATGGTTTACAAAAAAGCTTGTTGTAAGAACCTAGATAAATACCTACTATTCTAATACAAATAATAGCAGGTCATAGTGAAAATATGCTCAAATTACAAATCATTTTGGTTTACGTTTGCGTGGGAAATTCATTCGTGCCCGGAGCCTTAATGATTTTAACTTATCCGTTTTCTCCGATTAAAACAATAAGCTCAGCTTACAAAAACTGTGGACTTGATTATACTGTGTGAAAATATACCTAAATGTAATGCATCCGTTGCGAACATCTACTTACACTGAGGGCCGCGCTTCCAACGCAACGTAAGTATTCTATGTGTACATTCATCTACTGTGTACATACATACATATATTTTAAATTGCAATATTCGGTATATTCGTACTTACCTACTCAAATAAATCATCGAGAGTCATCGAAACTGAGGTGATTAGTAAACGTGTTCTTGAGTGGAGACCGCGACTCGGTAAACCTAGTGTAGAACGCCCTTCTGCCAGGTGGGATGAAGATCTGCGAAAGACTTACGGCGATGCTGGTTGCGCCAAGCTGAAGATAGGAAGACAGGGCGCTATGACACTCAATATGAGAGGCCTGTGAGAGGCCTCCAGCATTGAACTGATATATAGGGTGATGATGATAATAATGATGAATGAATTTTTTTTATAATTTTTTGGTAGTCATTAAATTAATACCCTTTTAAAAACTTGACGATATACTATGAGATGTTTCCTGACAACGTTTCTTTTTTTTACACTAATCGATTTCGGGCAGCGTTCGGAACATCAAGGAATACCCTGAGAATTACAACTGAGAGTTACCTACACGTATATAGAAGCGGACTTGACTGGTTATGGTAAGTAGTAACAACTCCATTGCTGGCACGTGCTTGATGCTAAAGTAGTAATATAAATATATGGTACCTACCTCTCCCCCACTAGGTATCCTAAGAGAGGATCATGGCGCGTATTGCTAAAAAGTCCGTGTGTTGTAATAAGAGCCGAGATACAATTAGGCCCGACGCGGTAAGAGCCACCTTACACCACCTTCACTAAATGTTACGTGATGTTACTAATTGTTGACAACGGAGGGGAACGCTGCGTGTATTCGCATTAGCGAGACATAACTGTTCTATATCTCCATTTAAAGATAATTTCAGCGTTTGAGGAACACGGATCTTTTACATAAATGTAATCAGTTGGCCCACGTCGTACCCGAAATGCAGCTACAAGGTTCAATTACGGAAATAAAAGCATTATTATCTGACTTTAAATATCAATGGTGTAATGATCACCATGCTCATTTACTTAGCGCCAGTGTCCATAGAAGGGCCGGTCGCAACTTATACTTTTCGCGAGTTTAACAGTACAGCAGTATTTTTATTGTTTTGTTACTAACTCTGGTGCCCTGTCTCCGAGCTCTCAGAGCACGTCGTCCGTCCCCCGCCGCCCTCCTCCGTCCCCCGCCGCCCTCCGAGGGGCCCCGTTCCAGTGAACAGTATTATTATGCAGCCTTCACCATCCTTTCCCCGACGTCTCAAGATCACGGAATTTTATTCAAAAACCTCGACACTTTTAGATAAACTTGTAATCCAATAATCTTAAAACGGGTTCGGAAAAGTAATTAATTTGTGATATTCAAAGGTTTTTGATTGAAGGTTATTGGCGGTGAGTGTTGTCAGCTCTTCAGGATATTGCTTTCATTAGAATTCATTACCGGGCCCGGTGGATTATCTTTGAGGGAATTTATAGAAAGAAAAACTAAAAATATAAAAGGTTTTATGGTCCTAATTTCCTTAAAGATAATTATTTTTTGACATAAAGTGACACAATGAACAAATGAACTAAATTATGTGTAAGCTTTTAAGTTTCATACATACCTATGTTGTAGATCAGGCTTGTTTGGAGGTAATGTTTCTCTCAAAACAAGATTAATATTATTAAGTTACAAGGTTATTAAAGAGCCTACATACATTAAGCGAATGGTGGGGCCATTGTATATTAATATATTCCTATATAATATCCAAATGTTCTAAAAAATTAACACAACATAATAATAATAATAATGCTGGACAAAAAAAAATTTAATCATTACCATAGAAACAACGCGTGGCGGAGACGCAGGCAGACTAGTGATTGTATTAGAAATCGATATACAAACAAAATGCTCTTCGCTTTCTTTCTAACATTTCACAGCAGGTAGAAATTTTATAAAAAGCTCTTTTTCCTAAATGATTTGAACTCACTTTACAAACAATACACAACGCAAAAGAAATAAAGGACGGGATTTAATGAAAAAATAAAACGGTTCGATATTAATATCGTAAGATATCGTTTCTATCGGCGGCCTGCGTGGAGAGAATGCCAAACGCGCTGCGACGGTGGTATTGTGGAAGAACGAAGATCCTGTTGGTGTTTTACATCCTTAAATTGTTATCCTGTATATGTCTCTAAGTACCTATAATATCTTTCTGAATATTTTTTTGAACTATAACGTAAAAGGAACTCCTGAGGGAATAGTAATAGCTGAGGACGGACCTCTCATACCAGCTAACTACATCCAATTATTATATTTAACCAAAGCTATTACCACAGCGTTTTCAGAATACCCCCCCACAAAGTTATTGGATAAGTGAGCTTACGCGTGATTGGCGGCGAACCTGGTCACAATATATGGAATGGCCGACGAGAATACTAATCACTGATTAGCTAAATCCGGGATGTCGACATCGACTTCGGAGGAAGTTTACATGGAGATAAAAGAATTGTTCTTTGCTCGACTAATGTCATACTAGTGTGCTTACTTTGAGGCTAAATGATGTGGTGTGGATTGTGCAGAAATATTTATTTATTATTATAAGCATTGGTGTGGATTTCACATTAGGTATTACAAAAATGTCACAAAAAACGCACACTTTCAAAACTGTTAGTTTGCTTCTCATGTGCTTTCGTTGAATGTAGTGATACTTTAGAACCCAAAAAACATTTTCGGAGAGGGTACATCGCTAACGAAAGTGGTTTTGTACATTCTTAATTCTTAATTTATGAAAAACAAACAAAACAAGTGACAAAGAAGCTGTAGCTTGGCCTTTCCTTTTAAATCCCGAAATAAACGATTTAATAACGAATTTGAAGTAGCATTTGAATTCAAAGTAGGAAATAAAGTCATTTCTAAACTTGTATTTGCCTTCATTACCATCTCAAGAGAATAATCGCATGCCTCCTCCGGCCCGATGCCGAATTTTAATTATGCTTTTGTTAACTTTGATTAGTATAGTTGTCCTTTGTACTACTCAGATCAGATTATATAACAGGCTAGAGCCTCTAGCCTGTTATAGCGTTGTTAAGGAGGCACCTGTTTATGACTAAGCAAGTAGGTGTGAAGCTACCAATAGTAGAAATGATTATTTTTTGTAATATTGCGATCACTATTAATCTGCAATGCTTGTCCACTTTTTTGCTCTTAACGAAAAATAATGTATGTATATTATTTAGTTATCTAAGACCAAACTTGTAAAACTCAATTCAGAGTTTTTAGTCTTTTATCTGATTTTTTACACCATTAAATAGTAGCTTTCTTTTTATGACGTCATAAAGACGTGTCCCCTTAAAAGTAACAATCTTTTACTTTGTTTCTACATGGTTTCTACTTTGTTTACTCAGCCAACTGACCTCATGATAAGAGACCACATCTAATAGGTATAATTTTTAAAAATGGTTGCATAACATTCGCCCAATTAAAAGTACCTTTTATTATTAATCGTAATGGTTTTGAAGTTAGATTGCGATGAAGTCTACAACGCAGCAGGCGTAGCAGGTCGACAGCGTAGACTGTCTACGGCGTAGCAGGTCGACAGCGTAGACTGTCTACGGCGTAGCAGGTCGACAGCGTAGACTGTCTACGGCGTAGCAGGTCGACAGCGTAGAATGTCTACGGCGTAGCAGGTCGACAGCGTAGACTGTCTACGGCGTAGCAGGTCGACAGCGTAGACTGTCTACGGCGTAGCAGGTCGACAGCGTAGACTGTCTACGGCGTAGCAGGTCGACAGCGTAGACTGTCTACGGCGTAGCAGGTCGACAGCGTATAATGTCTACGGCGTAGCAGGTCGACAGCGTAGACTGTCTACGGCGTAGCAGGTCTACGACTCACAGCATCTACACATTCAACGCTAATTATTTTTAATCTATACTAATATCTATATCTATACTAATATTATAAAGAGGAAAGATTTGATTGTTTGTATGTTTGTTTGTTTGTTTGTTTGTTTGAATTGAATAGGCTCCGAAACTACTGGACCGAGTTAAAAAATTCTTTCACCTTTAGAATCCTTAATTTTCCGTGATGAACATAGGCTATATAATATTTTCAAAAAAGTTAGGGATCCGCATGAAAAATTCAATAATTGAACCGTGGGCTGTATATTCAACCTCTTTTTCTATTATGGCGCGTCAGAATAGAAAAAGAGGTTGTATAGCGCACGGTGCTTGCTTTTTCTCTACGACCAGTGTCAGTTTTGGAATGTCGAGTCAATGTCAAAAACCCCAATGCTGTTAAAAAAAGTAAAGATCCGTATGAAAACTGTGAATTCCATCGTTTTAGTGTGTATAATTTCTGAAATTTTTGTTTAATACCCGTGCGAAGCCGGGGCGGGCCGCTAGTCTATACTAATATTATAAAGAGGAAAGATTTGATTGTTTGTATGTTTGTTTGTTTGTTTGTTTGTTTGTTTGTTTGTTTGAATTGAATAGGCTCCGAAACTACTGGACCGAGTTAAAAAATTCTTTCACCATTAGAATCCTTAATTTTCCGTGATGAACATAGGCTATATAATATTTTCAAAAAAGTTAGGGATCCGCATGAAAAATTCAATAATTGAACCGTGGGCTGTATATTCAACCTCTTTTTCTATTATGGCGCGTCAGAATAGAAAAAGAGTTTGTATAGCGCACGGTGCTTGCTTTTTCTCTACGGCCAGTGTCAGTTTTGGAATGTTGAGTCAATGTCAAAAACCCCAATGCTATGCTGTTAAAAAAAGTAAAGATCCGTATGAAAACTGTGAAACCCATCGTTTTAGTGTGTATAATTTATGAAATTTTTGTTTAATACCCGTGCGAAGCCGGGGCGGGCCGCTAGTTAAAAATAAGAGGAAAGATTTGATTGTTTGTTTGTTTGTATGTTTGTTTGTTTGTTTGTTTGAATTGAATAGGCACCGAAACTACTGGATCAATTTTAAAAATTCTTCCACCATAAGAATCCTTAAATTTCCGTGATGAACATAGGCTATAAAATATTTTCAAAAAAGTTTGAGATCCGTATAAAAACTTCAATAATAAAACCATAGCGATATACATCAACTTCTTTTTTTTTTCTTTTTTTGCGCTGCTCGCTTTTGCTGTGACTCAACTTCAACTTCTTTTTTTATGGCACCGCTTTTGCTACGACGACTCCGCCAGTGTCAGTTATGGATTTTCATAGACATCACAATTCGTTACTGGGGTGCGAGAGGAAACTCAATGTCAAAAAATATAAAAACTTCAAGATTGGAACCATGCGATGTAGGCTCAGAAAAACGATCGATGTAGGCGGTATAGAGGCGGTATAGCGGTGTGAGAGAAAAGGCAATGCCAAAAAAATAAAGGACAATTTTAAAAAGGAAAGGTTTTATTGTTTGTTTAGAATAGAATAGAATAGAATAGAATATAAATTTATTAGCACACACAAAAAATAAGAGAAAGTACTTACAATAAAAACAAAAAAAAATCTACACTGAAAAACTACTAGAAAGCTAAAACTAAACATAGATAACTACTAAAACACAACATAAACAATCAAAAAACACTACGTGTAGAGTCAGATGTTGGAAATTGGTCTTTCTCTAGTGCGCGGCTAAATAGGTCCAGTCTCAGCTTAATGTCGTCACCATCCGAGGACGCTAACGACGCTGGTTTTCAGACAGAACCTCTGGGTGACGTCACACAACAAATCAATAATAACAGTAGAATTAAAAACAAACATGGTCGTTGATATATAAGAGAAATCAATAACGAATTATTTCTTTTTTATAATAATTATCTTTATGAAATTTGACTTGTCTAAGTGCTTATTTTGTAAGCCTAAAGAAATAAAGTTATTTAATCTGAATCTGAGTATATATAGAGAGAAAAGAAGTGTAGCATGCATGAAGAAAGTATGTATAATTATCAATTTAGCGTTTAGTTACAGGAGCTATATCTATATAGGGTTTCCTAGGAACTTTTTTGAGTTGAAATGAGCATTTTTTTAAACTTAGATTTGAACGCAAATAAAGATTGGGTTTCGCGCAGTGGGGGTGGCAAATCATTCCAACAGCGAGACGCTGCAAAGCGGAATGAACCTCGGAAAGCCGCAGTTCTGTGTTTTTGTGTAAGTAAAATTAGACTAGAGTGGGCTCTACGCGGATATCTAGAGTTAGTCTCAGACGCCCATTCTAGTTTTTTGTAGAGGTAAGGGGGTGATTTAAATTTAATAATCCCAAATAAAAGAGTCGCCAAGTGCAAGTCACGGCGTGCTTTCATCTTCAGCAAGTCTGACGAATTCAGGTACGGTGTGACATGTGATCGAGGAGGTATATGGAAACAGAATCTTGCGCACGCGTTCTGAACTCGCTGGACCAACTTCTCAGTGCGACTGAGTAGACAGGGCCCGAACACTACATCGCAGTAGTTGAGCTTTGACAAAATAAGTGATTCGCACAAAGTTATACGTACTGCTTCACTCAGATGTGGACGAATTTTATATAAAGTTTTTAACCTATAAAAGCAGTTACGTGCACTCTCAGCCACTTGATTTTCAAACCTAAGCTGGGCGTCAATAATCAGGCCCAAGCTTTTAGCCTCAGCAACATTTTCAATTATCTCACCACCCACAGTAATTTTTATGTTATCTTTATCTAGTTTGAGCAGATTGAATCTTGACCCTGTTAGAAGAAATAAAGATTTTTTAGGGTTCAAAACAAGTGAGTTAGACAGAGACCATTTAGAAATGTTATTTAAGTCAGCGTTGATTTCATTCACAGCACTCAAGTACTCAGATGGAGGAAACGAGAGGTACAACTGCAAGTCATCAGCATACAGATGGTATTGACAATGTGAAATCTTCGTAACAATGTCGGCACTATATAGGATGAACAGGATAGGTCCAAGGATAGATCCCTGTGGAACTCCTCGAGAGACCAGCTGTAGGGATGACCTAACAGTTCCTCCATCCGCCTCCTTCAACTCTACACATTGTTGTCGACTACTGAGATAGCTATCAAACCATTTGACCGTGGTAGAGTCAAAACCATAGTAAACGAGCTTTGATAAAAGTAAAGATATGTTGATCGAGTCGAAAGCTCGCGAAAAGTCCAGTAAAACAAGCAAGCTGCACATGCCCCGATCTTGAGCAGACAATAAATTGTCAACCACATCCAACAGGGCAGTTGCAGTACTGTGACCTCTGCGAAAACCTGACTGGTACTGAGGCAAGATATTGTGGTCTTCAAGATAATTAATAAGCTGCAAGCTAACCACTTTCTCTAAAACTTTAGACAGGCAAGGCAGTAGACTTATTGGTCTTAGGTCAGAGACGGTTTCTGGAATACCTTTTTTAGGTATCGGTTTGACTACCGCCACCTTCCAACACTCAGGAAAAACGCCACGTGTTAGGGAACCATTAATGATCGCAGTTATGGCTTGCAATGACTGTGGGAGAGTCATGAGAATCATATCGAGACTTATACCGTCAATACCCTGAGCATTTGATTTGAGGTTTTGAATTATTTTTAGAACAGTCTCTTCATTGACAGGGCTTAAGGTAAAAGTTTCTGATACCTGACTAAAATTATGGTATTCAAAGTAGGTAAGCTGAGAAATACTGACAGAACCATCTCCAGGGACATTCATAAAGTGACTATTAATAATATCAGGATCACAAAATTGTGGTGGAAGCTCTGCGGCATCTTTTTTATTGGGTAGAATATTATTTTTTAAGTTTTTCCATAGCCTTTTGGAATCTTTAACATTACTATTAATCTGATTGGTAAAAAAAGCTGTCTTCTCACTTTTGATTGCCGCGAGAACAATGTGTTTCATATCCTTATAACATTGCTTTAGGATTTGACAATTCTGAGATTTATACCTATTATGATAATCATTTCTAATTTTTATCATTTCTTTGACCGTATCAGTAATCCACGGATGTGGAGGTCCCTTAAACTTTCTTGTTTTAAGTGGCGCGTGTATGTCAAACAATGCCTTAATGATGCAAGTGAATTCAGAAACTAAAGTGTTTAAATCCAAAGGAAGCTGAAAGTGAGCCCAGTCCACAGAGTTAAGGTCATCTGTAAAGATATTCGTTAAAATATCTTTTAGTGGCCTATAGGTGATAAAACGAGGGCTAGGTCTATCTTTTTTTATTTTAAATTCAACTAAAAGCATGGCATGGGCCCCAAGGTCAGGGTTGTACTTGACTAACACATTAGTAACTCTAGAATCAGAGCAGACCAAGTCGATTAGAGTTTGACTATGGGACGTGAAATGTGTCGGTTGACTAATACATTGACTTAAATTCAGATAACTAAGAAATTGTTCAAGTAACTTTGTTTTATTATCACTTTTATCTAATAAATTAATATTAAAATCTCCCAAAAGAATTATATTGTCACAATTTAAGAACGATGCAATAGAATCGCCAATAGCATCAAGAAAAGCATCTACTGGCAACCACGGAGGTCTGTATGCAGTACCAATAATAATTATTTTACCACAGATATTTAATGTTAACCACATCTGCTCTACCATCGGCGCAACCGGATAAGGGACCAACTTTATCCTTAAGCCTTTCCTAACATAAAACGCTACCCCGCCACCACGACCATGTCTTATATGATCGGGTCTTGGAGACAAATATAAGCGATACCCTGGCAGCTTTGGTGCACAATCTTCTTGACCTGGTCTCAGCCAAGATTCATTGATTGCAAGTAGGTCAGGGTCCGTATGGTCCATGGCTATTATAAATTCGTCATGGCCGGTATTTAAAGATCCTGGATTAAAAAAACCAACTTTCAAATTTAACTTAGGAGATTTTAAAATCATTTTTCATTACTCTAACAATAACTAGTCGAAACCATAAATCTGAATTAAGAGGCACATAACATAATATAGCAGAAAAATTAAGGCATTCAATTATGTGGCATTTATGCCTAGACTCAGCCCTTGATTGACTACATAAAAATAAGATCATTATGAAATTAAGTATTTTGTACAAACAAATTTTATAATAGGGACACTGAAATTTTAAAATCATTAACTCAATGTTCACATATAAGAAAATTATGTACAGTAAAATAATGTATAATAAATATTTTATTGGTAATTTCATTGTTGTGTAGAAAAATAATGTAGATAAAATAAAATAAAACAAAATTAAGGGACGACCAGTATGAACTAGGTTTAGCATGCTGCAGCATGAGGAAAGACCATTTTCCAATTTCCGATAATTTTCTGCACACAAAAATAAAAATTTCAAAGAAAGTACATTTGAGACATATTTAAATAAAAAGCATACGAGCTGGTAATTACGTTTTCTAAAATAGTTTTTACTACAAGGCCATAATAACACGAAAATATAAAACAAATAAAAAACATTATCTGCACACACAGATACTATTCTCAAGCTAATATTAATTTTGACGCATATTTGAAACAAAAACAAGATAAATAACATACACAGTTTCTTTAAAAACTTGTGACCTATTGACCATAACAAAACTAAGATAATATTAAGTAAATTACACACTAGTTCAGACGAGACACAATCAAACCATGGTGGAACCAAAAACCCGAAGAAGGTCAGCTTCTGATCGGATCGGGTATGCCTGTTTACCATCCGCTTGTCTGATATGAACTCGGCCGCGCTTGGTCCATACAAATCGCCATTGAGCCTTCTTGCATTCTTCACGTGCCCGATAGAAGAGGTGGCGATTATAACGCGAAAGCCGCTCGTTCACAAAAATTCGCGGCCCAGTGGCTCCAGCCAGCCCAGCGTCACCAGCAGTCAGTGTGCGACGAACGCGCGCGCCATGCAGAACGCTATCGCGCAGGCCCCGCCGCGCCAACCGCACCACGATTCTACGGGGGCGTGGCGGCTCAGCTCCAGGTCCCGCTCCTTGTGCAGCCCCTACACGCTCGGCGAAGACAATATCACGCTCTTCAATAACCACGCCAAGCTTTGCTGCAAGTACGGTCACAGTATGAATCACGTTCTCCCCCTTTTCCTCAGGTAATTGTCCAATTTCGAGATCGGACAGTAGAGCATCCTGATCTCGTTCATTCAGCTCCTGCTGTAAGGTCGCCACGTGAGTCCGGAGGCTAACAAGCTCAGCACAGGGCTCCTGGTGCCCCTGCTCAATGGTGCTCAGCCTGCTCTCGATAGAGTCCATACGAGTGGATAGACCACGTAATGAAGTCCTGAAATCGGACATCTCCTGGCGAAATTCACGCATCTCTAGCATCCACTCCGAGAGCTCACTGTGCATCTTACTTATATCCAAAGTAGGTGCTGATGGAGTTGAGGCAGATGTAGTAACGTGCTGTTTTTTAAGTGGTGCAGCCTGCTGGTTATCCTGAGCAACACCTGTCGGCATATTGTCCACTTCAGGCGAAATGATTTTGTTACCCAAAGTCACAGGCTCAGCACTAGTATGGCCTGTAGAGGCATCCTGGATACTCCGGACAGGTGTGGAGGGATCCCTCCCCTTTGGGGCATTAGCTATGCATGCAGCGCAACGCCAGGTAGAGGGGACTTTAGTTCCCTGTTTAAAACCAGCACAAGTTCGGTGAGTTACCGAGTCGCATTTCGGACACACAGCGCCATCTGTTGTGCGTGACGTAAATTTCCCGCAGGTAACACAATTTAATTTGGAGCTCGTGGAGCTCATGGTGTTCGCACTGATGGACGAGGTGAGAATCCGTTATCCGATCAATTAATTTATCTAAGCACGTCCGGTAAAGCTCGTAGTACTGCTACTCACCACTAGATGGCGCTGGCAGTATTTAGTTAAGGGTTGTGGTAAAGAATTTGATTACTTTCGAGTTATTTCTGAGTAAGGCGCCGTACACTTCTTCTAAGCCAGTGGTACTCACGTACTAAATTGCACAGTCCACCAAGAAGTATCAAATAACTATTAATCACTTTTTGTTTTAATCCGTCCAGAAAAATGAGGGTAGAGTAGGTTCACTTAGTTAGTGCAATATAGAGATTGATTTCAAAAATCCTTGTCAGGCACTAAACACAGTTGATAACAGTACTGTCCATGGAGAACACTATAAACTATTGATTTGTTAACTTGAAACTTGTCAAATAACTTTTTACTGTTTGTAAATAAAATAATACAACGGGACCAGTTGTTCACCAGCTGACGGTCGTGACGTCAGTCTGTTTGTGGTCTGAATTGAATAGGTTCCGGAACTACTAGACCTTTTTGGAAAAAAATACATCATAAGAATGATAATCATAGGCTATAGAATATTTTTAAAGTTAGTGATCCCTATGAAAACTTCAATAATAAACTACCATAACTAACGTGTGTATGTAAGAACTTAAAATTCTTTAAAATACCCGTGCGAAGCCGGGGCGGGCTGCTATAAATAATAAAGTAGGTAGTAATAGTAGTAAGTAAAAAAAGTTGGTTCCAATAGTTGGAAAATTAAATGGCTGACAGATTTTCCAAAATCGACTTTATTGTATGTCTATTAAGTCAATACAATAAAGTCGATTTATTATTACAATACAAGCTGTATATAGTGCCCTACTAACCTCTCGCTGTCATGATTTATCTCTATTATATTATATCTACATATATTATAGTAATACATATAGCAATATTATAAAGAGTAAAGATTTCGAAAGATTGACTCGCCGAGAATTATCTCCTCGTTTTGTGTACGGAATACTTGCTTGTACCTATGGAATCTAGGAACTGAAATATTTTTTTTTGAATATTCACATTGCTACAGTCACTAGCTAAAGCTTCAGCTTCAGTGCTGAAGTTAGTGGAGTAACCACTAAACTCACTCCGACTCAAAATTTATATTTAGGTACTAGATATTCTAAGGAAAGATTTCTTTTTTGTTTGCTAACGCTAACTGGGGTGAATGAAGCTTGAATAAGTAATAAAAACATCGCTAACAATGTGACAAGTTCTTTATTGCAGGATAACATATACTCAGTTATAAATATCTACTCATATTCAGGTAAACCGATAGTTTTATGTTTCAAACCTAGCAAACCTAATTGGGAACAAAACAAACCATCGCGGATCCCAAGAACGAAAGAGATCCGAGAACCAAAAAGTAAAAAAGAAGAAAAAAATTTATCAGCTATTATTTTTATAAGCGTTTATTTTTTAATAATTCCCCGAAAGTTTTTCCGTGAAATTCAGTGAACCAACTCATCGCGTTTGGCTTAATTACTAAAAAAGCTAAACTAAAAAGTAATTTTTCGGGTGAGTGACCATGTGGACAGCTTGTTCGCTAGAGGAAAGTTTTTAGACCGCTCAGGTTATAAATAACTTAATAGGGATGTTATGTTACAACTTGTTTATTCACAGGGGAATTTTATTCAGCTTCGTTTAATTATAAAATGGTATCAAATTACAGCAGGATAAAAGGAAATTTAGATTAGTTCTTCTCACTTACTCTACTCAATCTTGTATACTAGAGCTGAAGGGACTTACAATTCCTTACCAAAATCAAAAAAAAATTCTGATTAAAATTTCTCATTAACGATATTTTTTTGTATTTAATTGTAAATCCTCATTCGATTACCGACACAATCTCTGCTCAGAACCAAATGATACTGAAACGTGCAGCAAAGCAAAACACTAATTACTTTTATCCGTTTGCAAACTATCGTACACGTGGGCTGCTACATCTTGGCAGCAGATTATTGTGACATTGACAGGTCGACTCCTGTGCCGGAGTTGTTTTTGTCGTGTCCAATAATGTCAGATGGTAGTTGCTGTCAACTAAATGTGTACGTTTCTTGATAAAGTTATTTTGGGAGTTATTAGGTTTTGTCTTTGCCCGAAAAAAGGAATTTGATTACTTTCACTAAGTGGCTACCCATAATGATTTTTAACACGCGAAGTTTGTTTGTTCCATTTTTACTGACTTTAAACAAAAGGAGGTGAGAATTTAGTAAATGTCGAGAAAGAATGTGCGCCAGTCATCTACTAGGTGAAAAAGGAAAAATGTTAATAACACAAATATATGTATATAACACAAACATTTTGAGATTATGTGAAAAAGTATGAATACAAAAGTTGTGGATCTTTTATTACCTACAACTTAGCGACTTAGATTCAACTTATTTACTGTATGATTTTTAGTTTTGCCGGATATCAAGATAAACCGCTTTTAACTCTTAAAAACACACCACAATCCACTTCTTAAACTAAAATTGTTTAGCATTTATTTTAGTTACATTCCCTTCCTTTTCCAATAAGTTTGATCCTACTATTCTTTTCTTTTATTTTTACCATTTTTAAAGGTTTCAGCCCCTTGTCTAATAACACAACAATCTCTGCTTTACTTGGGGCTAGATAATGCTGTGTGGATTGTCCAGCATTATTTTATTTAATATTGTTATTAAGTTTTTCCAAAATCTTGAAGTGATAGTTTTAAGATGGCGTATCTTATCTACGAATCAGGGAAGTGACCTCGATCAATAATAATATAAAAATGTTCTCCTTTGAAAATTAAGTGTCTAAGATAAAGAGTATACACTGTACTACGTTAAAAATCTAAATATTGATGGTACAAATTAAAACAGGCCCTTTAAAATGGTCCGGGTAGCCGGTCCCCGGGGCTAAACTTAAGTAAATTCAAAGCAAATATTTACCAGGCACTCCGCGCACCTGAGTCAAGAAGCAATTCATTTTTATTTTGAACTAGCATCTGCCCGCGGTTGTACCCGCGATTTTCCCGCGTTCATACACACTGCTCTTGTTCAATAAGCTAGATTTACTTCATCTGTGAAGCAGAGGCGGTCTTATCACCCCGTTGTCTACAAGTATATTATATACATTGCAAGTAAACAAACAGAAATAAAGTTTAAGCGCATGTTTTATTGCGGTGTAACGGTTACCGTTCTAGAAATTACATTAGAGCGAGAATCCAGTTATGGAAGCCGTTGAAGGGAATACGTTGTTGCTGGAGGAATTTCATTTAAATTCTAAACTCGGGCGGAGAGAACGAAATCTGAAGTATTTGTATTTTTTTCAGAAAAGTTCGCGCCAACTTATATGTATAATTTACAATTGACGAAGCATTCCTATTATATGACAACAAAGATATTTAATAATCTACCAGAGAACTTAAAGAATCTATCGGGAAATTTATTAGAAAAGGCTTCTCAGAAATTGTCATTATTCCATGAAATAATATTTTAGTGTTAGGATGTTAGATGACTTCGGATATCTTCATTACGAGTGTAGTAGGTAATGTTGAATTGCATGATCAATAACTTAAATTGTAATTTTTAAAATCTATTTAAAATAAGCATGCCTATGTTAGAGGTAGAATATCACTGAATATCTTCATTTTAACACCTACAATAAAATAAAAATTATAGAAGCATGTACCAACACAACCAGTAAATTATCCTTGAGATTATACCTCTAATTGTTGTGTGTAAGAGGTATCGCGGATGCAAAGGAAATGATAACAAACAGAGGAACAACAATCATCACGTATTGCATGTAGGAATTCAGGGGATCTGGATTAGTCTGACTTTACACGTTGAAAGAAAACTTTTTAAACTTTCACGAGTTGTTGACATTTAAAAAATATTTATCGGGTATTCCTCGTGGAATCCTGTGATTGGCGACTGCTACACGCTCGATATTTATTGTGATATTTGGATCGTAATCCAGGATCACGATATTTATCGAGTGTGTAGTGAAGCGTATCAAGTATCACGTATCGTGATACGGATCGCTGGATTTCTAGAAATCCAGAAATCCACGATCTGTATCAAGTATCGTCGAAAGATATCGAGCGTCTAGTCTCTAGTCGATATTTATCGCGTCAGTATTCATTCTGTCAGCGATGGAAGAGGACGCGCATATTGAGGCGGAAATAATTTTCGTAGTCATCCATTTCTTGGTATTCCCGAATCTGATTTAATAAATTCAGATGTGTATATTTTTCTCTCTGTGTAAACCAAAGTGTCGTCCATTTTTTTCGCTTTGAACGTTTTTTCAATGCTATCGCTAATTTAATAGCAACGCAAGCTTTATTAATATTATCACTCATAGTTTATAATATTTGGACCAAATACGAAACGAACAATATGAAACGCACAAGTGTACTCAATGAAATTTACCGTCGTACCGACGCGATTCGTATCGTATGTGTAGTATACCAAAATATTACTCGATAAATATCACGTCAAATATCACGATAAATATCGAGCGTGTAGCATTCGCCATTAATAAGTGCGGGCGTCGTGTACAGACTGCACTGCATTAGGACACGGTCAGTGTAGGGTTTCGTACTGTGAACGTGGACATACCTGATTCAGAAGACGAATTGTGGGTAGTCGTGGATACTGCCGTCAATTCTTGGCAGTAACTCGCAGAACATCCAGTCGCCCCGTGACTAGGGCATGCAGAATCGGAAGAATACACAAAACCGATTTTTGTCCGATTTTTGATTTTTTAAATCGGTTTTTTCGATTTTTTCGATTTTTTCGATTTTTGTTTCAATACAAATAAAAATGCTTAATTTTTTTTGTAGTCATTTAATAACTACAAAAAAAATTAAGCTCACTTTACTCTCGCGCGGCGTAAACTAGCGCGGTGTTTTCACACTCGACGTATTGAGGAGCGAGGTTCTGAACACCATTCTTAACTATGAAACATCGCCATATTATTTTTATTTTATTTTATTTTATTTTTACAATTAGGTTAGCCTACAGCTAGTACACCAAAAAAAAAATACAAGATTAAATATAGAAAATAAGTTTAGCTAAGTGTACCAACCTCTTACAGGCCGACACAGCATGCAAAGATTATAACTAATTAATAACAGACTATAACTAATTAATCACTCTAAAAGCGAGCAAGGAAGTTTACACAATATAACAACCAATGATTAAATCAGCTTACTTAGGTACTACAAATTTATATGAAAGAAAGTGTAACGAAAATGTAATCAATATTATCTAGACAAAGGGACAAGAAAATGCAGGCGAACAATAGTAAGTACGAGTGTACGAGTTCCAATGAGACTCGTACAGTAGGTACTACAATCGGAAGAGATTATTCTCCAGGTGTATTCAGTAAGTAACGGCGGAAGCTGGTGAGACTATCATAATGGATATCCAACAGATCACATTTATTTACAAGCTTACAGAGGCGGGGGATAGGAGAGTTAGCACCCAACACAGTTCTTCTACGAGGAGGGACGAGCGGGGTTATTCTGTGGCGAGGGTAACGGGAGGGCGCCCTGAAACGTATTTTCTGCAATAATAACGGGCAGTCAATTTCGTTTCTCAATAATTTGTATATAAATTTAAGGTCGAGTAGGTCTTTCCGGGTCAAAAGGGAAGTCAGTTTAAAATGGGTTAACCTAGTTTGGTACGAGACCCTTCTCCTGGCAAGCAGTGTCGCGCGCGACAGGTGCCACATGAAACGCTTTTGTACTCTTTCGATTCTTAGATTATGTGTGGCATAGTGCGGTCGCCAGACGATGCTGCAGTACTCGAGCGTGCTCCGAACTAGTGCGTTGTAGAGCAAGATCTTAGTCTTCTGGTTACGAAATACTTTACCGTTTCTGATAATGAACCCTAACATTTTAGAAGCCCTTTTAACAATGTGATCTATGTGGGGTATGAACGTCAGCTTCCTATCGAAAAGTACCCCCAAGTCCCTGACCACATCTATCTCTTGTATTCTTTCGTGTGATATGACGTACGTGGACTCTATAATATTGTGTTTACGAGTGAATTTCATATGAAAACATTTTTTAGTGTTGAGTAGCATACCGTTTTTAACACACCATTCTACCAGTCTATTGAGATCATCTTGAAGGAGAGTGATGTCCAAAATGTCATTTATGATTCTGGCAAATTTGAGATCGTCTGCATACATAAATACCGTTGAGTTATTAAAACAATTAGTGATGTCATTTACAAAAATATTAAACAAAACAGGACCCAAGTGCGAGCCTTGTGGCACCCCAGACATAATTTTATATAGTTCCGAATCATGTCCATCCATAACGACAAAGAAACTCCTATCCCGAAGATAGGAATAGAGCCAGTTCAAAAAAGAGCCCGAGAAGCCATAATAAGATAGTTTAGACACTAAGATATTATGCGAGACTCTATCAAAGGCCTTGCTGAAATCAGTGAATATAACATCAACCTGACCTTGTTCGTCAACTGCTTCAGTTAACATTTCAGTAAAGGAGACCAAATTAGTGCATGTAGAGCGATTCGCAACAAAGCCATGCTGATGTGGGGTAATATGTTGCTTGAAGTGTGACTGAATTACAGGACATACTATTGATTCAAAGACTTTAGCAAATGTTGAGAGGATAGATATGGGCCGATAATTACTAGCCAGATTGATGTCACCATCTTTGTGAATGGGGACCACTTTTGCAGTTTTCCAAGAAGAAGGGAATATACCGGTTTTTATCGACGTATTGAAGATTAAATAAAGAGGCTCAACTAGATTGGAGAGACATGACTTTATGAAAAACGCTGGAATACCATCTGGACCAGCGCCCTTGTTTTGGTCTAGAGCTTTTAGTTTCTTGCATATTGTTTCGCGATCTATATCCACCGTGGCTAGTGTCTCAGCACCCGTGTACGAGTACGTGCTAACATTACCGTGGTCTGAATTAGCACTGCTATAGACGGAAGAGAAGTATTCACCGAATAAATTACACATTTCAGCACCATCAGATGTGATCTTAGACCCATACATGATTTTTTTAGGATAATTACTAATGCTCTTTCTTTTAGATTTAATAAATGACCAGAAGGATTTAATATTAGTTCCAATCATGTCTTCAACACTTGCTATATAGGAGTTGTAACAGTCTGTCAATAAACTGTCGGACAATTTGTTTAAGGTTTGTAATCTTAATTTATCAAAAGGATTCCTATACGTTAAGAAGCGACGCCGAACCCTATCTTTTCTTTTAATGGTTCTAATGAGGTCTTTGTTAAACCATATCGGATATTTATGGCTACGAGCTTTATGTGTGGGTACAAACTCAAGAACAGCTTTATTAACTATGTCATTAAATTTAGTTAGCATTTCGTTTACGTTCTCACACTCCGAGAAAATTTCCGACCAGGCCTGCTCGCTTAAATAGTTGTTTATGGAATTATAATCACCTTTGCGAAAATTAGGAAAGCATACGTCCAACTTACACCTAAGGTCTAGGCTGGCGGTAAAAGGTAACGTGAATGACATTGGAGGATGAAAAGGGTCAATATTTGATAACGGAGTAGGAGCCAAGTCAACTGAACAATTCGAATTATTTGTAAGAATTAGATCTAAAATTTTGTTACGACTATTCATGATGTTATTATATTGCAATAGCCCATTCAGTGACATAAAATCTATAAGACTTTGTTCTATGGCTGAAAGTCTTACGTCAAAAGGTGTCTCCTTAATCTGAATCCAATTAATCCCACCTAAATTAAAATCACCCATAATAACTGTCGGACAATCACAATCCTCCAAGACCTCATTAGATTTAGCAAAGAAAGTATCCAGCAATACCCTTTGGACCGGTGGCGGAAGGTAAATACCACAAATAGCAACCTTAGGTACACTATAATTTGGAGGTAAGTCAATAATGACCCAAATATCCTCGCAATCACTCTCCCAACTCAACATTCTGGACGAGCTAAAGCGTCGCGACACCGCTATAAGAGTACCACCGCCTTCCCTACCACTATGAAATCCAGAGTTCTCTCTATCCCTTCTGTAAACTACAAATCTATCATCGAAAAGTTCACTACTGAATACACCACTATGAAGCCAAGTTTCCGTTAACACTATAACATCATAACTACAGCAGCATAAATTACGATAGAACGCATTGGTTTTAGTTCTAAGGCCGCGAGAATTTTGATAGTAGATACTAAGGGAAACCTGTGATACAGACACTGTGGAATCCATGATTTTATTGGATAGACAAGTGGATACTGAGGTTGGGACAACTTAGTCTAACTTTTGCAAGCACTCAAAGTCTCTTATAAGCTTATAATCAGATGTGTCAGTCTGCCTCATGAAGACGTTTCCTTTACGCGTCCAAACATGCTTGTAGCCTTTTTCTTTAGCCGCTAGACGAGCAGCAGCGTGAAGAGCCTTATTTGCAGCAGAAAGATGCTCGGTGACGTACACGGGTGACTTTTCTCTGGCCAGGCCAGCGTGCGTGCTGTTAAGCTTGTCATTAGGGTGTGTTCTATTATACATGATGCAGCCAGCCAAAAATGTATCTCTGAGCCTCGGTGAATTAAACTGTACAATAATCGAGCGTGGTCTAGAGCCTTTTGGATTCATCTTAGCAATACGGTTGCAGCTCAAAATCTGCTCAGCCTTGATTTCACACCCAATGGTGTCTCCAATATTGGATACTATTTTGATAATGTCCTCTTTCTTATTTTCAGGCATACACTGTATTTCAACATTGGAGTTGCGGGCGTGTTGCTCCAGCTGGTTAAGTCGCATAGCTAAGTTCTGGTTATTGGATCGTAGCATTAAGTTTTCTGTTTGAAGCTCTTTTACGGCGTCAGATATAAGATTCTGTTTGTTTGCTATGCCTTCATATTGAACAGAAACATGGTGCAAAGTTTGCTTCAGTTCCTGAATGTCTTTCGTCACAGGAGCCAGGGCTGTTGTGACTGTGTTTTTTACTTGCACATCAAGTCGGGCAAAGAAAGCTTCCATTTGCTTAGAAAAAAGATCCTGAACCACGTCTTGAAGTTCTTCACGCGTAAACATAGATGTATCTTCCTGCTCTGGTGACTGGAGTGCAATCCTCTTAACAACGCGCGTCTTATTGTTATCTAACCCAGAGCGCAACGGGGTATTATCATTATTGTACCCGGCAACCTTCGGTTTCATACACATTGGGCACGTCCAACCCGGAAGTGCTTGTGCATGGTCAGCCTTAGTACCAGATAGGCAGGCTAAATGATAATATTTGTTGCATTTAGAGCAGACAACATAATCAGTTTCATCCCTGTTAGAGTCACAGCAACCCCATGACTTATTCAATAGCTCAGACATCATAATAAGGAATTTCCTTTCTGTATGCAAGAGGAAAAAGCCGGCAGAATTTCCGAAGTTTAAGAATTTTTTAGTGGACTTCAACTTCTTGATCACGGCAAGTAGAATGGGATACAAATCGTGGCTACTGGACTATAGTGTCAGACGTCAACGTCAACAACTGTCACAGTAAGTTGTCAAGTGAGACTGAAAGATGTTAATTATGTGTTGTTGTCGGGTTGCCGGAAATATTTTATTGTTTTATTATAGTTTTTGAGCTTAAAAGCAGGGCAAAAGACAATTATGCCGCTTTGTTTTGACACGTTCCTTGCTCTTCAACGACCAGAACGTAGAATTTGCGAAGATAATTTAATGTTTGTGGGCTCACCACGGCCAAATGGATGAGTAGCAGTGAATCCCTGGTTTTACGACTCTGTTTTCCACCGCTGTAAGTTGTGTTAATCACTGAGTTTACTAATATTTATCAATTAAAATCAGCCAAGCTTTGCTGTAGAGTGTTTCAAGTTTGGAGAGAGCGAGACGAAAAAGTTAAATATTTAAATCAAAACTAAAACTACAAACAAATAGTAGGTAGCTTTAGCCTCTGAGTTAGATTTTCGGTGCGGTGTAGTTGGTTTACTTCACATCCATAGGTCATAGTTTTTCACACCCACAATTTTTGAGTTTATTTATTGTGCACAAACAGACAAAGAAACGGAAGCTAAAACGGTTTTATAATATGTTGTATTAATTAAGTATAGTCTCAAATTCATAACAAAAAACCGAATTTTGTGTGACCTGCATCCTACCCTACTAATTACCTACAATAAAATATAAGTATCTAGTTACAAAATAAATAAACATACCGCGCTGCGTTGTCGCCAGACAAGACACTTTATCCTGATTTCCACTTAATATCTTTAAATATCTATGTAATTCCGTCTATGATATATGTTCGTAGAGGTTCAGAGCATGTCTGGCGGTGATTCCCCTAAACATTAGTGTGGTGTTGCAACTGCCGGAGAATTTATAACAAAAATGGTAAAGATCGGAAAAATCGAAAAATATCGATTTTGACTTTGAAAACCGGTTTTAAAAATCCAGGAATATTTACCGATTTCCGATTTTTTCGATTTCCGGTTTTCCGATTCTGCATGCCCTACCCGTGACCACGATCGCTGCAACGCGATGGAAACGTAGGGGAAAAAACAAAAGGTACGCGATAAATACCCGATAAATACTTTGTACAATTTTGTGCCGCGCCGTGCGTAGGAACAGCTTTGGTAAGATGTGTTGGAAGCGGTTCTTCAAGAGCTACGAGCCTTCAGCCTATAGGACTATCCAAAATGGCGACCTCTCTTATCGGAGACCAACACTATAATGAGGAAAGATATCATCATCATCATCAGCCCATGTCAGCCCACTGTTGGACACAGGCCTCCCCTAATGAGCGCCATAGCGCCCTGTCTTCGGCTTGTCGCATCCAGCATCTGCCAGCAGTCTTTCGCAGATCGTCATCCCACCTGGCCGGAGGGCGTCCTACACTACGTTTACCAAGTCGCGGTCTCCACTCAAGAACACGTTTACCCCAGCGGTTATCGGTTCTTCGCGATATATGTATTGATCATATAATAAGTAATTATCGTAATGCTGTAGGAGAACTACTTCACTGGGACATTTCGGACCACAATACTGCGCAATTGTTAAATGTCCCAATAAAAAATAAAAGTCATATAGTGGATTATTTTATTTACAAAAGAGACTACAACTTAGATAACATAAATAAATTTAAGGAATGCCTGCAAATCCTTAAGTTTAAAGAAGTGTATGACCAAACAGGAACTGATTCAGCATATAAAATGTTTCATGACATAATGTCTTCTTTCTATAATCTATGTTTCCCTATAATAATGATACGAATTTCACACAAAACAAAAAATCGGATTTGGATATCTAAAGGCTTAAAAATTAGCTGTAGGAAGAAAAGACAGTTACGATATAAGTACTATAAAAATAAATGTGAATCAAATAAAGAAAAGTATAAATCTTATTCTCGGCTATTAAATAAATGCATAGAAAAAGCTGTAAAACTATCAAATGATAAAGTTTTAAAAAATTCTAAAAATATTTGTAAACCAGCTTGGAAATTAATTAAACAGGAATCATATAACTTGAAAGGTAGCCTAATAACCGAAATAAAAAAAGACAATAAATTGATAAATAGCCCTACTTGTATTGCCGAAGAATTTAATAGGTATTGGATAGAATCTACAGAATAAGTTCTAGTTAAAAAATAAAAAAATGTTCAGATGAAATAGTTCCAGTTTTGAGTCATCTTATAAATATGTCTTTTGCTGAGGGTTGCTTTCCCAGTATTTTGAAAAATTCTATAGTAAAGCCTCTCTACAAAAAACATAAAAAAACATTAGTTGCAAACTATAGACCTATCACTTTGATATCGGTCATATCGAAAATATTTGAACGAGCAATGCAAAAACGCCTTTTATCATTTATTAATAAACATAAAATCTTAATAAATGAACAATATGGTTTTCAAAAACGAAAATCAACGACTCTAGCATGCTTTCATCTTATGAAGAATGTTATTGATGCTTTAGATTCAGGTAAAAAGGTGACAAGTGTATTTTTTGACATGTCCAAGGCCTTTGACTTCGTTTCGCACCCATTATTGTTGGACAAATTAGATAAATACGGTATAAGAGGCCCGGCACTTAAATGGCTAGAATCCTACGTGTCCAATAGACAACAGTGTGTAGAAATTACTAACGTTAATGCTAAAAATGAAGTAGAGACGTTTCGCTCAACATATAAACATAATAGATATGGCGTACCGCAGGGTAGCGTCCTTGGGCCTATTTTATTCCTGCTCTACATAAATGATTTACCAGCAGTGACCAATAATCAATGCACTCTATTCGCCGATGACATTTCTATTTTAATAACATCTAATTCTAATTCTGACATTACTAATTATACTACTGACATAAATAATACAATTGACTCTATTATTAAATGGCTTGAGGCAAATAATTTACAAGTAAACTTGACTAAGACTAATTTTATGCAATTTAACAATTCCAATAAAAAATGCAAAGGCCTTGACATCTATACTAATATTATAAAGAGGAAAGATTTGATTGTTTGTATGTTTGTTTGTTTGTTTGTTTGTTTGTTTGTTTGAATTGAATAGGCTCCGAAACTACTGGACCGAGTTAAAAAATTCTTTCACCATTAGAATCCTTAATTTTCCGCGATGAACATAGGCTATATAATATTTTCAAAAAAGTTAGGGATCCGCATGAAAAATTCAATAATTGAACCGTGGGCTGTATATTCAATCTCTTTTTCTATTATGGCGCGTCAGAATAGAAAAAGAGGTTGTATAGCGCACGGTGCTTGCGTTTTCTCTACGGCCAGTGTCAGTTTTGTAATGTCGAGTCAATGTCAAAAACCCCAATGCTGTTAAAAAAAGTAAAGATCCGTATGAAAACTGTGAAACCCATCGTTTTAGTGTGTACCTATAATTTCTGAAATTTTTGTTTAATACCCGTGCGAAGCCGGGGCGGGCCGCTAGTATATTATAAAAAACATGAGATAGTAGCTGTAAGAGAAACGAAATTTTTAGGTGTAACATTAGACGAAAGATGTAACTGGAAAGCCCATATTGACCAAGTAAAAAAGAAACTAAATAAATTTGTTTATATTCTTTACAGGCTTCGGAAAACTTCCAGCCTGAATACAATTTTAACGGCATATCATGGATTCGTAACCTCTACTTTGAATTACGGACTTATTCTATGGGGTAATTCTACAAACACAGATCTTGCCTTCATTGCTCAAAAAAAATGTGTACGCGCAATTGTCGGAATACCTCCATGGGAATCGTGCAGGCCTATCTTCATTAAATTAAATCTACTAACATTGCCCAGTATGTATATTCTAGAGGCTGCTAAATTTGTAAAGGAACATTCGAATTTATTTACTAAAGCTAGGGATATATACCCTAGACGTGTACGTAACCCTGAACAAATTGTTCTGTCTAGAACTCCTAAGACAGCCTTATATAAAAAGAACTGTTATGCTATGTGTGGTTCTATATATAATAAGATTCCAAATGACATCAAAGATTTACCTATAACAATATTTATAAAAAAGTTAAAACTATGGCTCATTGGAAAAGCTTTCTATAGTGTCAAAGAACTCATGGACCTCAATTTGAAAAATAAATAGCAATTATTGACATGTTTATAAAATATTATGTGCCTTATTAATTTAAATAATTTTAAAATTACGTTGTAGATTTACCTAGCTTTAGAAATTGTTTGCATGCCAATGTGTTTTGGTGAAGTATGTGACACTACCTATTCTGATGTGACCTTGTATTATGACCATATTTCTTGCAATAAATGAATGAATTGAATTGAATTGAAATATGGCCGGCCCACTGCCACTTCAGTTTGCTAATTCTCTGAGCTATGTCGATGACTTTAGTTCTCTGTCGGATGTATTCGTTACGAATCCTATCCTTCAGAGAAACTCCGAGCATAGCTCTTTCCATAGCTGAGCGACTATGAACTGGTGGACCAACCCTATCGTGAGTGTCCACGTCTCAGCTCCGTAGGTCATAACTGGTAGGACGCACTGATTAAAAACTTTCGTTTTTAAACATTGCGGTATGGATGACGAGAAGACTCGACGTAGTTTTCCGAACGCTGCCCAGCCTAGATGGATCCTCCTCTTGGCTTCCTTCTCGAAATTGTTTTTACCCAACTGCAAAATCTGCCCGAGGTAAGTGTACTCAGAAACAATTTCGAGGAGGTGGCCATGTACCTACGATCACCGGTCTTGGATCAATGTGGCCATTGATCATGACTTTGGTTTTATCCAAATTCATGCCAAGGCCGATACATCGGGAGGCTGAAGCTAGACTGTCCAGCATCCGGTTCAGCACCACTAGCGACTCCGCCATTAAGACTATGTCATCAGCGAATCGCAGGTGTGAGATGTACTCGCCGTTTATGTTGATGCCCTTGTCTTTCCAGTCCAGCGTCTTAAACATATCTTCCAACGCGCTCGTGAACAGTTTCGGGGATATGACATCCCCCTGCCTCACTCCTCTGCGCAGTTGGATTGGTTTAGTCTGCTGGTCCTGTACTCGGACACTCATAGTGGCGGCTTCGTAAAGACATCTCAGCACCTCGATATAACGATAGTCTACTTGGCATCGCTGTAAGGATTGTAGAACAGCCCAGTAGTTTCAACGGAGTCAAAGGCCTTCTCATAGTCCACAAAAGCCAGACACAGGGGCCGTGTGGTGCCGGCATAGAATTTCACCACCCCAACTCTTCCCGTGGGTGTCGTAAGAGGCGACTAAGGGAAACACACCGGAGGGCGGGCAGCAGCGCCCTCTGCAGAACTACTCCACTGAACTGCGATCCCCAACCCAACCCGCATGCCCAGCGTGGGTATTATGGGCAATAACCCCTTAATGATAACAACCGCCAAAAAATGGCCCCCAGTTCCCGGCCGCCTCGCTATTCCTGGCCATGGTAGCGGCCATGGTAACAGCGGGGCAGGGGGTGCGAAGAATCTCCGGGCTACCCCAGGCTACTATTCACCACACACACTGACCCTGGCAACGTTTAACGGACGCACTCTGAGGCTTGATCACCATCTAGCGCAGTTGGAAGTGGAGTTAGAGAAAATTAAATGGCATGTTCTAGGGTTATGTGAAGTCCGTAGAGAGGGGGAGGACACCGTAACCCTAGACTCGGGCCATCTTCTCTACTTTCGCGAGGGTGATAAAACATCCCAGGGTGGCGTAGGTTTCCTCGTCAATAAGGCCCTCTCTAACAACGTCGAAGAAATCTCCAGTGTGTCGACCAGGGTAGCGTACCTGATCCTTCGGCTGTCTAAGCGCTACAGCTTGAAGGTCATTCAGGTCTACGCTCCGACCTCGGCACACTCGGATGATGAAGTGGAGGATATGTACGAAGACATATCCAAAGCCTTACATCACACCACCAAGGCTCACTTCAACATTGTTATGGGGGACTTTAACGGCAAGGTGGGAACCCAGACTGGCGACGAATCCCGAATAGGCCCGCATGGTTTTGGTGTTCGAAATCACAGGGGACAAATGCTTGTCAACTTCCTTGAGAAGGAGGGGTTGTTTTTAATGAATTCTTTCTTTAAGAAACAGCCCCAAAGGAAGTAGACATGGCGGAGTCCCGATTCTGTGACAAAAAATGAGATCGACTTCATCATGACGGATAGCAAGCATATATTCAGAGATGTCTCAGTGATCAACAGATTCAATACCGGATCTGATCACCGACTCCTTCGAGGCTCTCTGAATATAAATTTGAAGCTTGAAAGAAACCGTCTGATGAAGTCCACGCTCCGACCGAAACCAATCCAAATCATGGCGGGCACCGAGAAGTTTCAGCAGCTTCTAGGGGATAGATTCGTTGCCTTGGAACCCACTGATGACGCTGACGAGACCCTACACAATCTGGTAGAAACGCTGAGGGACGAGGGCATCAAGTTTTGCAAAAAGCAGCGTACTGGTAAGAAGTCCAAACTCTCGGATGAGACTCTTCGGCTGATGGCAAAAAGACGGGAAACCACCCAAGCGACTTCGTCAGAGAGGTCAGACCTGAACAAGCGAATTGCGAAGATGGTACGACGCGACCTTCGGAGCTCCAATACACGCCTCATCGAAGAGGCGATAGAGCGAAACCGAGGGTCCAAAGTATTCACTCAGCAGCTTGGAAGGAGCCACCTGACGAAGCTTTCAACGCACGACGGAAGGACCGTATTGTCGAAGCCGAAGGAGATATCGGCCGAGATAGAGGACTTTTATGGCCGTTTATACGCTGCACATGCTCCCCGTTCCCAACGAGACGACCACGATTCTAGAGCCACCTTGATACGCCACTATACCGACGAACTGCCAGACATCAGTCAAGACGAGATCGTGTTAGCTCTGAGGCAGCTTAAAAATTGAAAAGTCCCCGGTGAGGACGGAATAACATCAAAGCTTTTGAAAGCTGGAGGATACCCTGTTATACAGGAGCTACAGAGCCTCTTCAACACCGTCTTTCACAGTGGGAGAACTCCAAAGGCGTGGAGTGGGAGTTTGGTGGTGCTCTTTTTTAAGAAGGGAGATAAAACCCTTCTTAAAAATTATAGACCCATCTCGCTCCTAAGTCACGTCTATAAGCTTTTCTCACGAGTTATATCGAACCGTCTCGCCAGGAGACTCGACGAGTTTCAGCCACCGGAGCAGGCTGGGTTTCGCGGAGGATATGGTACCATAGACCACATTCACACAGTGAGGCAGATTATACAGAAGTCCGAAGAGTATAATCAGACGGTACCATCAGAGAATCTATAACACAAGCTCTGCTTACCTAACTTGGGGCTAAATGATGATGTGTGGATTGTCCGGCATTATTTATTTACTATTTCAGCAATAAAACCGAGGTGACATAGAGAGAGCGAGAACAGAACATTTCGCTGGTGTGGTGACTGATCCGGGGCACGCCGGCGCCGGGACATAAACTTTCTCTGCCGACTGTACAGTGGCGTTGTTACAACGTTCATCATTTCATTAATATTCTATTATTACAGCATTTTGAGAGAGTCAATTTGTTGAGCGGCGCTAAACAAGTTGGAACAATGTTGGGCGGATGCAGGAGTAGGAATTAGTCACAACTCTGTTAAAGCAGTTTTCTAACAAAATAACAAAACCTACAGTTCATCACCAACAATAATTTATATTACTATAGTTTGTTCCTCTGCTGGGCAAAGGCTTCCCCAAACCCTTCAGTAGTCCTATAGTAGGTACGATCAGGCGCAGCTCCCAGGCTCCCAAGGCAATAAGGTCTTTACTAAATATTTTATGACAATGTTCCCACGATGATCTTTAATGAACATCAGCTGACAGCCTAACTGTGAACTAGTCTACGTTACATATTATAATGTGTATATCTGTGTGTTGTTTGTATCGCCAACGTTCGTAGGTACTTCAGTAGGTCCACCCACACGATCTCGTCACTCGATCCCAAAGACTTCCTCCAGCCCACGCTAACCACTAATCTACATAATCCATGCTAAAATGTAATCTACGCAGAAAACATACAGCTTACATTAGAACAGCATAGTTTTAAATTGGAGGCATAAATCCGCGGCTGAGCCGCATTTGTCTTTGTTGATCAGAGGCGGTTGTTTCTAGAATTGGTCGAATCTGTCAGACAAACCACATACTTACGAGCTCGCGAGCAAAGCTTTTCTGACTGTAAAGGAAAATTTAAAGTAGCGCTACGTTGAAATCTTTCTATTTAAGGTATATCTGTCTTTTTTCTGCATTTTGTTCTGTCGAAATCCCCAATAGGTAAAGGATTTTCTACCTTTACCTTTTGTTTGTTTAATTTTCCGAAAAGGTTTTTGTCCTAATCCTTCCGTGTCGCCAGTTTCTACCTGCGGGAAGGTGCCGCATCAATTGAATGTCAACTTTGGAAGTCTCTGGGTGCCTGGGCGTGTATGCATTTTCATACATAAAGTAGGTACCTACTTATATGTGTATAATGTTTACACTTCCAAATCCACGTGGTAAAAAGGCCCGGACCCCAAGGAAGAGGTTTTTACTGCAGTCCGTGGTGTAAGTTCCAAAGATAGAACAAACACAGCCCAGTTATAAAAAGGTCTCATTCAGAATTCGAGGTCCCTTAAATTACTATGTTCACTCTTTGAATACTTCTCTACCTCGGAGTTGCAGATCGCGTGTAAATGTGAACCGTAAACGTTTCTGGTAATATTTTATTTGCCGACTGGATAAAAACGAGGATATTTTTTTATCTAGTCCTTATTATTTTAGTTGGTATGGTACATCCACGTACCCAATTTCGGTACATTATGTTCGGAGGCAGGAGGCAGGAGGGCCAAGCCACAGATAACATAATACTACAGATAACATAATGTTGAGTCGCCTAAAAGACTGCACAAACCATATTTTTATGGTTTAGGTATGATTTAAATGGACTTCTAGCTCTACAAACAAATCTTATTGTATTGCAGCATTTAAATAAAATACAAACTCTTGTATACACTTTTATTGATCGCCATAAAACCGACATTATGTATACATAATTACAATAACACTTTACAAATGCTGATGCGATAACTAACAAACTGTATCACAGAACATTTTAGATAGGTACTGCTCAAAATTGACCATTACTTTTAAAGTTTAAATTATTTAAATATTACAAAATGTCACAAATATGTTTACTAAATTTATGTATTGCTCAGTTTCTGTTGAGCGTTATTCAATTAGATTCTTCTCCCTCAGTGTTTTACAAGTAACCTCACTGTACCGAAAAATCTCAACAGAAACAATAAAAATCAAAAGTGTCGAGTCGTATCAGATAATTATCAGTCATCGATTAACAATATTTCACCAGCAGATGAATCAAATGGGTCACACAACACATAATGAGAACGTTTAAATACTTACAAACTAAAACATTTATTTTGATCTTCTATCTATTTACGAGTATATTTACAATTTGTACAGAAAAAATTGTTAAACTTTCTAGTCGGTAGGACAAAGGTATTTGGTACAGAAGTTTTAAAAAATATATAAAACTATAAAAACATTACTTTTGCAGGTTGAAGAAACTATAATGTAGAAATTATTTTAACGGCTATTATTATAAATAAGGTCTAACATACGACAAAAAATATAGTATAATCCGCAAAATGTCCAGAAATATCATAAATTGAAGGCAAAAAAAAACAAAAACAACAAATTCAACCGTCTCATAATATATAAAATAATAACAGTATTTTCTTTATCTTATATGTCCAGTACATAGACTTAAATATTAATAATTTTATTTATTTTTATTTTATTTTGTTTTATTTGGGAAATAAACAGTACATAATACTTTAAATTACAGAGCTTAACATAAACATAAACCAACATAATTTCCTCCATTAAGTAACACATGTAGAGCTAAATGAACACAGTAATATGAAAAAGAAAATGCAGACAAAACATAATTATATACAAAAAAAAGGTAAGGATATTAAAATAACTATAAAAATATATAAACAGATAATTTAGTCTTCGGCAATGCTTAATTTAACTTCTTTACGAAACTTCGGTAGTGACAAGTTAAATATATCTATACTCGACAACTTTTTGTTGTAAAATTCACAAACTCGACTAAGAAACATATTTTTTCTATATTTAGTGTTTACATTAGGTAAGCAAAAAGTTTTTTTACTACGTGCAGATAGTCGGGGGCAATGAAAATGAACATTCTCAAGCAAAAACGGTGAGTCAATTTCTCCAGATAAAATCTTATATAGAAAAACTTGGTCTCTAACAATTCTACGGGTTTGCAGACTGCCTGAGCTTTCAGTTTCGTAAAAGGGAAACCGATACTTACAATGTTTAAGTAATTTATTCTGAATCCTTTCGATTTCATAGATATGAATGTTATATTGCGGGTTCCAGACAGTCGATGCATACTCTAGAATGGACCTGACAAAACTATTGTATAAAAGTAACAATGTATCTAAATTTTTGAATTCTCTAGAAACTCTCAGAATAAAGCCAAGCATGCGATATGCTTTGGCAGTCATGGTATTATAATGAACATTAAAGGTTAACTTAGAATCTAAATATACACCAAGATCTCTAACTTCATCAACTCTATGAATAATAGTATTATTAAATCTATACAAAAAAATTATTGGCTTTGGCTTACGAGAGAAAGAAATTACATTACACTTTTTTGCATTTAGAAATATTGAGTTAGATTGACAATAGTTTAAAAGTCTAGTCAGGTCACTTTGCATTAAAAGACAGTCGGACTCAGAAGCTACTTTCATGAAAATTTTAGTGTCATCGGCATAAATTAAACATTTTGAATATAGAAAGCTTTCAATGACGTCATTAATAAATAGTAAGAATAGAAGCGGGCCTAAATGGGATCCTTGTGGGACTCCAGATGATATCGGTACAAATGTAGAGCAGTAACCTTTAACAGTGACAGCCTGACTTCGGCATCGCAAGTAAGAGTCCAGCCATCTTAAAAGATCTCCATGAATTCCAAACATAGACAGCTTTTGAATTAGGAGTGAGTGGGATACCTTATCAAATGCTTTGGAGTAGTCTGTGTATACAACATCTACCTGAAATCCATTATCCATAGCATCAGATACTATATGGGTAAATTCACAAAGATTGGTCTCGGTGGAACGCTTGTTGATAAAACCATGCTGTTCACTAATGATGAGTGTTCTCATAACTGGGAATAGTGCATCGTAAACTATTTTTTCAAACATTTTGGCAATTGTACAAAGCTTAGAAAGCCTATAGTTCTGGATGTCATGTTTGTTGCCTGATTTAAAAACAGGCACAACAAAAGATTTTTTCCATATTTTAGGTATGCAACCAGTGTGAAGAGACAATCTAAATAAAAGGAAGATAGGTAAAGTTAGAGCATCACTAAATTGCCTCAAAAATTGCCTCTAAATCGGCTCAAAGACAGACTGAAAATAAGTATTAAAAAGATCAGCAATTACATTTCCATCAGAACTCTGGGTATTGTTGTAACTCATTGCATCAGGAAGATCGTCAGCCCTTCTCTTGGATTTAACATAAGACCAGAAATGTTTACTATTAGTTTTGATTTTTTGTTCAGAGATTTTAATATAATAATTTTAATATAAATTTATTCTCTCCAACGTATAAATATTTTTTTTATTTATATCATTATACCTAACATCGAAATTCAGTGCTATTAATAAATTAATTGATTTACTAATTATTCTGTCTTCACCTTATTATACGTAATTATTAACTATAGTTTAACCAATTGCAATTGCATTGGGGGAGGGGAGGGGGTGATATTTTGTTATAATCTACCGAGCTATCTAAAACGACGGGGATGTTAGGAGATTGATTCAGAGAGACAACAAATTGCAAAAATAATAGCTTAGTACTTAAAGTTGAGAAATATGTAAGGTGTTTATTTTACATTTTCTTATAATTTTGTGTAATAAATTAATAATTATAATGTACTGGAATAGTAAATTACGTAAACTTTACAAAAAAATTGGCACCCTTAATTTACAATTGTAGGCGTCTTGATACGGGCCGCGGTTCGTTTCTACTCGTACAAAAGTGTCAAAGGCTGAAAGTCTACACACTTGCCGAATCATTCGGACCGGCCCAATAAATTTGACTATTGAAATATAAAATCTAAATTGTAACTGACACATACCTTTGTGAAATTTTACGTATTATCTCATCGATTTCTTTACCATCATCGTCTCAAATACGTTAGCACTACATAGCCTGATTATTTGAATAAAACACTGGATATACAGATATACAGTTTGCCGAGGAACCTTGTCGCTAAAATAGACGGTGTCCGTGAAAGGGTTAATTTTTTTAGTAAAGAAGTATTTCAAAGTTGTGTTATCTGCAAAAAATATAGTTCTAAAATGTACTTCCCCGAAATTTGTAAGGTACTTAGCATGACTTACAGACTAGTTTACTCAAGGCACTGCACCCACACAATATATAAACACTGCAAACAGCCACAATCAGTACATCTCCGCCCACGGTTGGGCCCACACCTGCGAACAAATAACTATTTTATTTTATCATTATTTTGAAGTATTTCAAGCCTGCATCGTCCCACTGCTGGGTATAAAGGTTACTCAATTCACCTTTCACACCTTAAGTTCTTAGGGTAGATATTGTCGACACAATGTTTTAAATGCGCCTAGCTTATTAAAAAAGGACGGAGGTACATGGAAAATGGCTAAATTTTTTATGTAAGTAGATTACAGGTTTCTCTGCATAGGATGTGTTAGGAGCTTTAAGACTAGGTACATCTTGATTTAAATTATGAAGTAGATAACAAGTTATTTGGTTTGTTTTTATTTTGTTTCTCAGTCTTGGTACCATAATGTTTATCTATCGATAAAAATAATGTAATTGGTACTATATCAGATGGAAGCTGATCTTCGCTAAGACTGACTATTATTTTATTAAATGTGCCTCTATGTAACATTATAAAGGGTCTTTCATTAAGCGTGTCCTATCTTTACATTTAAATAAAACAAAGTGTATGTGAGATATTATCGAAATGATTTATTTATTTGAAAGATGTAGGGTTACCATTATTTGTGGAATATGACATCATTCAAATGTCCGCACGGCTTCTCTGGATGGAGCGCATGCGAGATATCCAATTTTCCATGACTTTTGCGCAAAAATCAGACTGAATTTGACCTATGGCATAGGTTATGTTGGCTTTGAGGGCCGCTGTGGTTTGTGGTTTATTCGCGTAGACCTGCGACTTAAGAAAACCCCGCAAGAAAAAGTCCAGCGGGGCTAAGTCGCACGATCTCAGGTGGCCAGTTCACTTCAGCTCCACGTGAGATGACCAATGCCCTCAAATCTCTCATGCAGAATATTCAATGTGTCATGAGCTGTGTGGCACGTAGCACCGTCTTGTTGAAACCACATGTCGTTGGTGTTCAGATGAACCAGATCATGCCAAAAAAAGTTGGTCATCATCGACCTATAGCGTTGTTGTTGAATGCTATAGCTATCCATGATGATTTGGCAAAATCATATGAATAAATGAAAACCAATTTGACAGTTGTAGCTTCAACAAGATGGCCGCTACCAACTGTCAAAGTTCGGACATGCCTATTGGAAGACCCTTTACATTCCTCGATTGACGGTGACTTCATTTAAAAAATCTAAGTGTTAACACTTAGTAACGATTGGAAAGAAAACATTACAGTAACAGAATTCAGCTGAATGCGACAATACCGATTTACGGCGGAGTGCGCATTGAATCCTGTAAATATTTGCGTTCTCCCGAACCGTACTGTTCAACGTTCGATTCTGTTAAATGTCCGTGTTCACTGCACGTGCGTTTTACGGCTGAGGACGTGTCTACTGGTCTACTGGATTCATTCATTGTACTTGAACGTGCTTTTTTTCTTTCGGCAAGAACAGAACTTACAGAAACATTTGGTAGGTTTCACAAAAAAAATACTTTAGACAATTGATTGCTAAAGTTGCAAGCTAGCACCTCGGTTACGAGTTATGCCTAATTTATGTCAAGTTCAACTTTTGAGTGAGAGCTTTCTGTGTAAGTTGCTTTTATCTGAACATTCCTCGACTCCTCGACATCTAACGCATGTTTTTGTGCTAGACCCGAGCGATCAATAGCAAAGTTTACTTTGCCTAAAGTTGTTTCCACCGCTTATATAGATATAGCAAAAAACTAACAAAGCACTTGCCAGTTGCACTAAGAGCTTTATAACTACTCACTCTAAGCCGATAATTGAATACGCAACAAAGGATTTAATAATTTAGTGTTTGCGAATGTGAATCGTCAATGGTCGCTCTGCAGATTGATTCGCACAATAACCCGGGATGACGATTGGTCTGTTTATATATTAAACATCGGCTCGGCTGCTCGAATACGGCCTTTGTTTACAATCTAATGCACCATTAATATTATTATCCACCATTGAAACGATCAGTTATTCTTGAACAGCAGCATTGTTGAAATTACCGTCAGTTTGTAAGGCAGTCAATTATTTTATAGGCCGTTCCTTGGTCAAGGTAAGCAGTCTGGTTCTAGCCGATGGACTGATCCCTCAATAATTTATCTTTTAAGATAGAAAGTAAGGAGGTAAGTATGTTACTAAAGTTGTTATTTTTTAACTTTTATATTTAGCAATTTTTACTTTCGAAACCATACTTATTTCAGATTCAGATTGAATAACTTTATTTCTTGAGGCATACAAAATAAGCACTTAGACAAGTCAAATTTCAAAAAGATAATCATTATTAAAAAAAAATTGCTATTGATTTCTCTTCACTTCATTTTTTTTAGTATTCAAAGGCGTTTTAAACTCTCTACTCCTCAGAATTAAAGAAAGTAGTAAATCAAAAATCCTTCAAAAACGTTGTACAATGTTTGATTTACTCACACACCCATTTCTGTGTTAATTGATGTGATGAGTTCCGAATTTTAAGAAAATCTTAGGTAACTTGAACCTTAGCAATCTCACGGCTGATACGTAGATATTGACAGAGTTGTTGTTGACTCAGATAGAATACAAATTATAAAAAAGAATTCAAAACTGGAAAAGAAAGATAATATTTCATCTTGAATTCCTTATTCTAGAATAAAGATTTCCAATGTGATTTAAGGACCGCACGTTTTTGAATTAAGTGATTTATCTTTTTGGCAGCGAGCCAGTGGAGAGCCAGTGGGAGCAGAGATATTTTGACAGATACATTACGTCACGCCAGCGCCACTTCTGCTGCTGTCATGCTTGGTTTAACGGTTTACGAAATTGCGGGGAGCACAAGGTATCACAAAGTAACACATTTCTTATTGAAGAGTGTAAGAGTCGAAAAATAGTCCCACTGTTGTACTCTCTACCTACATTATATTATATTTAAGTAAAATTTAAACAGGTTTTTTTTTACAGAAAAATATGTCGGTAATTTCCTAGACCTGAATGGAATAGAAGGAGGTCTGTGTATCACACTGTAGGAGGTCTACAGTGTACAGTGAGATACTTCAGGCTCAAATAATAATATTACAAAAAAATTATCATGTACCTTTATATTGTTTTAGCGAAGTCTATTATCTACCTGAAGCTGTAAACATAGAGAGATGCGGCGAGCGCGCGACCCGCAGAGTGGCGTTGGTCGCGCGCACGTACGGCGGCCAGGTGGGCTGCGTGGCCTCGCAGCGGAGGCCTATGCTGCCCTGGCCGGGGGCCACGCGCACGCGGAGGCCGCGCCAGCTGCTGCGGAGCCCGTGCTCGTCGGCGGAGGACACTTGCGTGTTGTTCACTAGCCATGGTTCTGTCTGGGGGGAAAAAAGTTAAATCTATAGGAAAATCATAAATCCGAGGATAGTTCCGTAATAATTTAATTGGAACTACTAACAGAACAAGTGGGACACAAGCAACAACTAAGCGAATTCACACATATCTAGGTACAGTATCCAAAGGCAATTAGTACAGTAGGCATGACACTTAACTACGGGTAGTTCTCTCAGTTTGCAACCCACTTTGGTTAGTTGTAAGACCGACGGCGAAGTTAGTTCAGATATACATACACTATAATACATTACCTACATATATTATATTAGTCAACCTACATGTTAGATCGCTCTCTACAAAGGTACATCATTTCAGTGAAAGTCAGTCTGTTCCAGTTGTTATTAATCCGTTATTATTATTAGTTCTAATGTCTACCTTATTTTGTAGACCTAGTTAGGAACCTTCACTCACATCGAAATTTCATAGATTTTAGTGTAAATATTGATTGAAATGTGTTTCAGAAACTCGAGATCGTTGTTGCACGCAGAGGTCGACTGAACTCAAATTAATTATTTTCATATGAATTCTTTACATTTCGGCACTTTTCACACGAATGAAGCTTTTGATTACAAAATAAAAGAAAGGTGTAGAATGAATTCATTAATGAAGAGGATTAATGAGATCCAAAGATGTTGGATATTGTAATTCGGCATCTTTCAATCTCCTTTGAATGAAAGACAATTTAACAGTTTCACCTCAAAGAAGTTGTTCACTGGGATTCGTCTTGAGTCCTATAGCTGATGGACGTCGTTCGGTAAAATGATAACTACAAAAACGATCAATGCCTTTGTTATAACATAATTGATGAATAAAAAGACAGAACGGGGAGGGACGGGGACGACAAAGAAGACGGCTTCTTTTTTTTATATTCCTTTTGATTAAATAATCACAAATTTAATTCATTTTATTGGACGATATTTTTAAGACAAAGAATTAGGCAATATTCACTCGAGTGAAGCGTCTGAATTTACCTTTATTGACCTTGTCAATAACGAACTGTTTTTGTCAAGCCCCAACGAGCCAACAATACTCAGTGAATACCTGAATGAGCGGTAAAGTGATGGTTAGTATTCCCTCACCCGCTGGGGCTTGCCGTCGATGTACCACAGTATGTTGGCGGGCGGCATGGCGGGCGCCGTGCTGCAGTTCACCAGCACCTCCTCGCCGAGCTGCGCGCTGCTGGGCACGCCCGCGATCACAGGCCCCTCTCGCAGCACCACTGCGGACAAGGTGCATTGGGCGGATGGAAGACATTATCAAGAGTTTCTGAAGATGGAAACAAAATGACTACCTACTCAAATACTTTTCACATATTTTATTCATCATTACGTAACCAAAGCGAAACATATTGAACGTAACCGAAGACATCGTTAGAGCAGGAGGAATCATCAAAAAGAAACAAATGAATTCCGACGGCTCTTTCGCCATGGTCCAGATCGAAGTTTGCGCAGTCAAGAAATCTTTTTCCGGACAACCACTGTGGTATCGCATTGTTTGATTATATTAAAAAATAAATCAAATTATAATCCCATATTTCTCGTAACCTCGTGTGTTCGGATCTTACCAGCGACAGTGAGGTTCTTAGTCTGCTTGACGACGGCGAACCTCGGCCCCTCGGTGGAGACCTCGCAGGAGAAGGAGAGCCGCGTGTTGTAGAGCCGCGGCAGGCGCACCGCGACGCTGCAGCTGCGCTGGTCGCAGGCGTCGCGCACCACGCCGCCGCCGCCGCCGCCGCCGCCGCCCTCCGACACGTTGAACGTGCGGGTCGTCGGCTGTAGTATAGTTATGCAATTAGTATCTAAGTACAATCATGAGATCAAATTGTGTGTAGTGTGTTCCGGCGTGTACCCGCAGGTGTGGTGCAGTACTAACCTGCTGCGCCGGCGTGTACCCTATGGTGTGGTGCAGTACTGACCTGCTGCGCCGGCGTGTACCGGAAGATCTCGTCGTTGCCGCGGTACCACTTGACGGAGTGCAGCGCGGGGTCGCGGGGCGCGCTCTCGTAGCGGCAGGCCAGCCAGGCCTCGCGCCGCGGGTCGCCGTAGCCGGGGACCGACAGCTCGGTGATGTTGTGCGCCGCAGCCAGCACTGGAACAGTGGCACTTCACTTTCTTTTGTGTTCACATTAGCTCTACGATACTTATAAAAAGTATTATCAGATTAAAGGTTTTATTTTCATGTCTGCTTATAGAAAGATGCAGTATAAATCAGATATAATCAAATGTTTTTGAAAAACTATGTATTCTTCATTATTTTATACATAAGCCAAAAAAAATATTTCACTTCTTATATTAAGTTTATTTATTTCTCTTATACTATTTTACATTGTTCATCAAAAATTTTGATTGTATCTTTTCTTATGTTATTAGTGTGGCGTTTTCCTTTTTAATCCTGCGCGCTAAGCATATTGGATTTATTTCATTATGGAGTCTTCTTGATACTGCGGTGTTCATAATTTATCACTTGTAGTCCTTGAATCTGCTAGGAACTGCATGATGTTCTTGTGGCGAGGGAAGGCCCGTAGCTAGTTAGGCTGGGCAGATGTTAACCCAGATATGTAAGTTCTTCGTTTTTACATTAGTGCTCTTGCAGTGCTCTCCAAGCGACTTCGTCAGAGAGGTCAAACCTGAAGAAGCGCATGACGGAACGACCGTATAGTCGAAGCTGGAGATATCAACCGAGACAGAGGACTTCTATGCAACAAAAAGAGAATGCGCTTGCTTAGGTTACAATACAACTGATATACAATTACCCGACATCAACTGTCTGCCGTAAGACCACTGGGCAAAGTGCAACAGGTGGATGAAGTTCAGTGGAGGAGATCTCCTTCTGTTCCCATTTGGTGGAAATCCACCTTCATCCCCCAAACTAAGAGCTGTTTTATGTTCTAGTTATTATTATTTATCTTTTTCATTGAACTACATACTACCTGTGTTCTCTGCAATGGGAAGGACACTGCTGCCTTCTGTAAAACTATTTTTATAACTAAAAGGCAGAGCTGTTAGAAATTTGTGGATAAGTTTAGTACTAAAAAAATAATTTAATTTTTTTCAGTTTGGACGTGCCACTATAAATTAACCTTACGTATCTTGAGTATTTTAATTTGTATAGACATGATTATTCTTATTTATGATATATCTTATCTCTTATTTTTATTGATTATGATTACCTCTTTAATTATTGGATTATTTTCCATATGCGATCCGATGCTATTAATATTTGCACACCTGCTTGCGGGTTGAATACGTAGACACTACACTACTGTAGTTATAAGATCTGACAAGTATCTATAACAATGTATTAAGTAGTGTAGTAAGGCAAATAAATGATTGATTTGATTTGATTTGCTAAGTTATTGAAGTCAGTGAAAAGAGCATCTTTAGCGTCTGTTTTGGTACACTAAACAAGTTCTCCGTCAGCTGAGTACACTTGGAGTTAGGTTGCTTTAATCATAATATTGTAAGTGTTGTGAGCACAGGTTGTGTGTGACTCATTCATAATGCGCGCGGACACTTCGAGGTGCTTCCAGCGAGGTGATCCGGTGACACTACGGACTACGGAGTTGATGTAGTGAGCGCAAGCCCATACTAATCCATATAAAAAGTACTAACCGCTCCTGTGCCCAAATAAACGATTTTCTTTTCTATTTTATCAGTTGAAATTCAAATGTAATCAAAAGTTACAGCCGTAAACTCGAGATAGATAGATTTAATTACCTTGGAAAGTACCCAAAGGAACAGAAAAGAGTTTGAAAATAAAGAAAGTACTCGTCAACTTTCGTAGCATAATTCAAATTTCTTTTTTATGAAAAACATCTCGCAGAAGCTTAGCCTGTTTCTTCTTAGCTTGTTATGAATATGTCATGTCTTTGCCCGTGAATATTGCGAGCTAAAAGGTTCTGTTGTGGAACGTAAGTGTCCAAGTTATTATTTAATTATTAACAAGTTTGAAAGTGGGTTATATAAGTTTGCTTGCTTTATAAGCTTTCTTCGCATACTTAAAAGGGACTTATGTTTAACGTGTTAAAGTTCTTGCGATAGTACGAGTTGGAATAAATGAGCAAATTATTATAATAACTTTTTCTTTGTTTTATCATTTACTTTTCGAGGGGTTTCTTTGAGAACAGTGACCTGTCAATGCTTTCTTTGTTGGTTATATTAATCTATTTTTTCTAGAGTTGTCCAAGTGCACGAAATGTATTATTATTTTAAGTTTCAAGTTAATAGCTGCGTGTAGTTGGTGAGATATTGAAGATTGATTGTTCTTAGGGTAAAAGGTAGTGCTGGGCTGTGCTCTGCTGTGCGCTTGTGAGCTTTTTAGTTTTTGGTTTTTGGATCGGCGCAGACCCTATCCAATTCCACTTACGGTGACGAATTTTTAGCTGAATAAGGTTCCCATAGAACAATTCACAGCAAGCTATTCCACAATTCCGCGTTGGAGATAACAGTGTCCGACTATCGGCCATTTTACTAAAGTTAAACTTCCGAAGATCGGACTTTTATCCTAAAATTGTCATAAAACAATAAGGCTTTAGCATCCCCTTAAACGTCAATTCGGCTAAAGTTACCCGAACCAAGGAGTTCTTTACCGCAGACGTCATAACTGGCAAAATGGACATCGAGCCGAGTGGTCCCTTATCGACTGAGGATTTTACAGCCCGCCTGGCAGAGGAGATTACGAATTTACTAGCTTGGCCTTGATAACGGAGAAACAGTGAAGTTTCTTATTAAAACCGTAGGTACATTCTACGTGTTTTTTTAATCTATTATAGGTTACAATGCCTCAGCACTATAATAACCCTAATATCCTTCATTTTATCGCAAGAACAACTAACGACGAAGAGATCATAAATTTCTGACTTGGTAGTTTTAACTTCTGCTATAATGGCTTCTTAGCACTTTAAATTTATCTATGCGACTGTACAAAAACACGTTTATCATGTTCGAGCGAGTTGACGACAGAAATAGTAGGTAAAATCAGAAGGTGCCAACTCGCGTGAATCATTCGAGCGAGTTGACGAATAAGCCAACGTATCAGGAGGACCTCACTTCAACAAGTTCTAGACCCGGAATAACATAGAGGGATCAATAGATGGTACTTTAATATCAAGGATAGCGTACAAGAGTCATCATAAATTTCTGACTTGGTAGTTTTAACTTCTGCTATAATGGCTTCTTAGCACTTTAAATTTATCTATGCGACTGTACAAAAACACGTTTATCATGTTCGAGCGAGTTGACGACAGAAATAGTAGGTAAAATCAGAAGGTGCCAACTCGCGTGAATCATTCGAGCGAGTTGACGAATAAGCCAACGTATCAGGAGGACCTCACTTCAACAAGTTCTAGACCCGGAATAACATAGAGGGATCAATAGATGGTACTTTAATATCAAGGATAGCGTACAAGAGTCATTTAGGTCTACAGAAAATAAATAGAAGTCAGTGCAAGAGTCTTCACAAAATTGTTAGGTAGGTATTTTAAAAAGGTTATATAATATCAAGTTAGTCTTTCGTAAGTCGAAGTGGTGTAAACTGTCAGCATAACCGAACGTCCCCAGAGTCGAGGCCAGGCGGCGGGCGGCAGCTTATCTCTGAAGGAAGGTTTCCGTCTCTCCGATGACCTGCTAGGTACTAAGGGACACAAAGGTTCGCAGCCGTTGTGCAAGGATTAGGTCTTCATGACAATTCCACTAGGATCCACCGAAAAATTATGAATAATATTTATTAGAGATTTAATTTGGACAACAAAAATGCAGTTAAGCAGAATAAGACCTCGAGACGCAGCCAAGGTCCGCCTGCGACGCTTGTTGCGGCCAAGGGACGAAAGTTTGGTACGAATCTGCAGATTCCGCAGGTTCGTTCCAGAAGTTCTGGGTGTTTTCTATTTCTAAACATTCTATATGTATAAATGAAGTATATCAGTTACCCAGTAGGTACCCATGGCACAAGCTCTTCTCAGCTTGGGGCTCGATGATACGGAGCTCAGGTTCCAACGTAATTATTATTAAATCACATAATACATCTTTTCACATACATATTCATTAATAAAAAATACGATTTGGCGATTCCGATGGAAGAATTAAAATGAAGTGGGAATAGATACTCGTAGTTATATCTACCGACACATAAGAATTAAATATATAGGTATACAGAATTGAATTTTTTTAAATATATACCTAGGTAAATAAAACGACATTGTTTGATCAAATAGTACAATAATGTTATGACATTTATAAAGTAGAACAAAACCAGCGTTGTACCTACATGAATTAACAAAAAACCATGAAAATCGCCGAAGAAGTAAAAATTACGATTTTCCTGGAACTTGCAGGCACCATTTAATTTCTAAAGATTGAATAACTAAAATTAACTTTCAAAACCTCTTTAGTTACTTTCTTTCTTTCTTCTTCTTTTTGGCGGTTATTTATTTAGCACCTGGCAGTTCCTAAGAAAGTTTTTTCTTCATAATATTTTATGAAACAATTTTTTTAATTTATAAGTTCTGCAGATCCCATTATTTTTGCATGCTGTAAAAGAACCTACTTTTTTTGGTTGATAATAGTACACCAGCCTATTATTTAATATTATTTTATAAGACTCTTTTTTATTGCGATGTAACATGTGTAGAAAATAATAAGAAAATAAATAAATTAAATTGATTACAACAAATCCTGTATCTACCATAGTTCTGCTGGCATACAATACCTACACAGGAATACTTTTACGAAGCCCATTGTAGCGTTCAGTTCAGTAATAGGCCCTGCTCGGCGCGAGCGACCGAAACACGACGTTCTATTCCTACAGACGACAGATCTTACTGCGGAAATGAAAGATAAACAAGGTCCGTCAAGGGCGCTGAGGGTTTCGAACTTTTAACGATTTTGTACATACACAATAGACTGACTATAGGTACCGTACTTCGGAGAATAGGGAGGAGGTACGTACTTTTAAGTTTTTCGACACTTTTCAATGTATTTCAAAAAGTATGAAAATTAGACGATTATCAAAAACTGTTATAAAGCACATCAACCTATAATTTTATATCCTCAATGAAATACCCTTAGGAAATTCATTTTGTATATTATTCGTATACGTACAGGAAATTATCAACTTTATGAAATTGTGAAAACATTTCAAAAAGTATGATACCTACGATACATGTTATACAAACTGTAACACCCGCCCCTCCATATATTTTTTTTCCCGCCATATAACTATTTACTATAACTCCCTGAATTTCTATTTTTATTTTATATAACCTAGGATTCCTAAAGTAATAAATGTAGAATTAACTATTAATGTGGCCAATGACCGTCTATTTAGTGGTAGGACTCTTACGTTGTGTTGTGATAGTAACTCGATTCTTTTAGGTGCTAAAGACAAACGAACTAATCCTAAAGTTACGATAATTACTTAACCACTTATATAGCTAAACTCTCATAAATATTATTTACTTACTATCAATTATTGAGATGTTAATCAAACCTCTTATAGCTTAGTTAATATTCTTTTAATAGATAGTATAAATCTATCCAGTAAAAGAATATTTAAAACCTAACCGGAAAGGCCGCCATAGCCAACCCCAACACTTGGAACCAATAGAGTTCATTGTTCCTTTATATCTAGGAACTTAAAAGTGTTATTAAATCATTAGATTCCAATATTTATAATTTCATATTCTTAAATATTCTTAAAGGCAACATCCTCCAGTAATTCCAAATGTGCCTTTCCCCAAACCACCAATGAAGACGACGCTTCAGATATTAAAATATATTCTAATAACAGATGTTATAAGTAGTAATTAAATTCGATATGAAAATATAATACTTAGAACTTCCATCCAGGGCTACCTTAATTAAAGTTTACGCCCAAAAGTCTACAGCTTTTAATTGCAATAATAATCATAAATATCAGCTTCTCCTTTGAGATATTATACTCAAGATGAAATATAATAATTCATCTAGGTGGGCCTCTTTACATAGAGATTATGCCCAAAAGTCTACAGCTTTTAATTGTAAAATAATCATAAATATTTGGTTTCCATTTGAGATATTACACTCAAGATGAAAATATAATAATTCATGTAGGACCTCTTTACATAGAGATTATGTCCAAAAGTCTACAACTTTTAAAAGTAGTTATAGTTCTTATTTCAGGTTTTATTTCTAGATTTAAATGATTTATAAAATAGTTATACAATATAGTCAGTGATTCATCCAACTGAGATATTTCTCATAGCTTACTAGGACTCTCTCACAACCGGAGGAATTATCCAGGGTGACATTCGCACCAAGCTATTGTAGTTAGATGAGTCACAATAATTATATGGTATGGTCTCTCTACTGGAGACAACTGAAAATACAGTTACATTATAATGTAAATATATACCTGAAATCAGAGTATATAACTGTGCGAGTTATATTCAATTTTAGCATTTATTTATATTAACTATTAATATCAATAATATGTAGGACAAAATGAAATAAATAATACGCTCAGCATAATTCATAAAGATCATGCAACAATAATCGATAAAATACGTATGATTCAAATGTGTATCATAATTGATTTTTATGTGAATTATTTAACTTTTGGCTAATAGAAAAATACTTAGTAAATCGTTAGAATTTGACAATATCAAACGTATTTTTGAAGATAAAAATCATGCGACTTAGCTATATCAGGAAACTGCCCAGGAGCACACTGATTTTAATTTTAATTCACTTATTTAATCAAAGCAAACACTGGCTCGAATCTAATTTCTTAAAGGGCAAAATTCTATGAAATTTTAACACTAATTTTATCTAGCGAATCAAAATTATATAATTTATATAATAAACACAGACTTTAACAAATTTTCCAAATTAACTCTACAAAAACACTGAATTTATTCAAATAATTAAATCTCGATATATCGATTTCGAATCGATTCTTAATGCTTGGGAACAGTAACCCGAACCCGCAATACCGAACCGTTCGCCATCCAGATCTCAACTCCCCATCTCCAGACTCCAAACCCAAATCCTCTAACACATCTATTGGTGACGCATACGCACATAAGGTCTAAATTATCGCTAATTACTTTGAATATTTTACGTATCGTTGTCCATTGTTTTTCAAGTGTTCTATTTCTTTGTTTATCTAAGGGCCTGATTTATAGGTAGGTACGTTTTGTCGGAATATCTGAAGTATCGAATACAAAGGACCTATTGACGAATTATTTATAATCAGCTTAAGTTGCAGAAAGCTAAACTTTAAATATTATATTTCAACGATTACAAAGAACGCCATAAATCTCGTTACTTTATTACCATACCTACTTAGATAAAGACTAGTAATTATATTTATATTTGCAGTAACAGGCAGGTTGAGATCTGACCTGTTACAAAACCAATACCTTTCATTTAATAGCGCACTCGGTAGGAAAGTTTTGAAAATTATTCCTCTACTATTGAGTATTTTTCAAAAAGTATTCTCATACAGTCATCTGTAAGTACATTTTTCCAGTAAAATATAGATCCATAGATCCATATTATACAAACAACTAGTACATTTCAGTAGGATCGCTCTGCTTCGGAGATAAAGGTCTGTACATTTTGAAATGTACAAACTGATAACTTTTATTTGATACCACAATTTACCTTGTGGTAAATTGGTGAAAGGTGTCTTAAAATTTAGACATTATTATTGTAATGAAAATTTTCATTTCATGTTATATTTAAAAAAAAAATTCTTTCGATCGGTAAAGGCCCCCTAAATATATAATTATTTAAAATGGCAAAATACATCTGTGCTATTATGGTGTGATAGAAAGTAGGACAGACCAAGCAAGACCATAAGGGTTTCGAAACCCTAAAAACAAATTTATTCGTATGCGGCATATAAAACTGTAAATGTAAATGAAGGCGCGCAGATGGACCTGGATAATCTGGAAGCGGATTCGGAATCTCGTTTGCTTCTGGATGTCGTCGGATAAAGGGTTTTTTGTAGGATTTGCTGCGATAAAGCGAGAGTTTTATAGTTCGGGTTGGAAGCATCAACTTTTTTTTATTAAATGAAAACGTTGAACAGTTGCCGTCGTTTTTGGGTTTTTATCTTTTTCACAATATTTTATCAGTCTACTAACGTACCTACGTATCAATTTTACATAAACTTATTTGACAGACTTCTTTTAGTTTAGTAAATTTATATACCTACCTTATTAACTATTATTTATAGATATTCTAGTAAAAAGGTTAATCCAATAAAAATTAATTAAGGTCCGCAACCCATTTGTAGCCAACACAAATAAAAGCATAAACTATACTTTATTTGAAAGGTTCTCTGTTAATAAAGTTTTTACAATATTTAGAAAAAGGTCGAAAAAACTGCCATCCCCCCCCCCCCCCCTATTTCTATCAATCAAAATCAAAATCAAAGTGCTTTATTACCTTTAGACCTTACAGGACTCTTGGACACAGGACACGGCACAAAATACAAGTTGCTTAAATAATAAAAATGGGAAATAAAGTGATCACTTTGATTCATTGTTCACTTCAATCTTTTTATGGTAAAGTAAAGAAGCGAACAAGAAACCTTTACCTTGTTAGCTTGTTAGTTTTCGAGTTGGAGCAAAACTCGTCCCAAACTTTTTTGTCATCTAGATAATCAGATATTGTCTGATATACTATAATAAAAGGTATCGGTTTGTACATTCCAATGCAGTTTTTGAAATTTCGATAGGTTTTATACTTTTCGAAATATTTTGAAAAAGGTCGAAAAATTGACCATCCCCCCCCCCCCCCCTATCTCCGAAGATTGCAGAGTGATCAATGTAAAATGTAACTGTGCGTTTGTAGATATACATCTATATTTTACAGGAAAAATATAGAGAAGTCTGTAAAAAAAAAACTTTTGAAATATTGTCAAAAAACGAATTTTAATAAAATGAGGGCTATTTCATTGAGAGCAATATCAAATTAAAGGTATGGATTTCGACAATTCAAAACAGGTTTTGAAAATCATCTAAGTTTCATACTTAGTGAAATACGTTGAAAAAAGTCGAAAAAAGAATTGTAGTATAGGCGCTGGTATGTATAGGCGCATTAGATCTTTATTCAGTCCTTTCATCCAAAGCGCAACAGATAAAGTTCTTAGATAAATCTATAAGAAGGAAAGATTTGATTGTTTATTTGAATTGAATAGGTAGGCTCCCAAACTACTTAACCAATTTAAAAAATTAATTAACCTTTGATGAACATAGGCTAAAGAAAAGTTAGGGATCCGTATGAAAACTTTATTAATGTAACCCAACGTGTAAATTTTTGTTAACTACCCGTGCGAAGCTGGGCCGGGCCCCTAGAATACTAAACGAATACCTAATAAATAATAATCACTCACCCACAAAAAGTCCTAGAACAAGCAGCACAGTCATAATGAACAAGTTCCCATCACACACGATCAGATCACTCGCGATCCATCACTTCACATCCTCCGCGGTCCGGTCCTGCAGCGCGCGCAGACGTCTGCTCCGCGCGACGCCTGGCTCGCGAGTTCGCGACCAGGGTTGCCAGATAAAAGCAAACTCAAATCGCCTAATTTTGTCTACCGAGTAGCCTAAAATCGCCTAATATAATTTTTCATACCAGTAGCCTAATTCGCCTAAGATTTTTAGCTAAGCAGCCTAAATTTAGCCCAAATAAGGCAAATAGAAAGGATTTTTTTGTATTTAATATGGGTATATTGTTGATATTTCTGCAGGAATTTGTTTTATTTCTGATGTAATCCATTCGCTATCAATTTCAACGGGAGAATTTACATTACTTGAAAATGGTGGTTGAAGTAGATGATCCAGCTGCATCAATCGGTCTTCTTTGGTATATTTATGAACCGTGCAGTTTAATGATTTCGTGCATAGATGAATTTCTACGTCTATGTCGTAAGGCAAAATGTGTTGCAGCATTTTTTTTTTAGCACTGTAATGCAAAATAAATCGAGTAATTGTGAAGTAACGTAAATCGCCTGATCTTTTTTCTAGGTAGCCTAAATGGCTACTGGCGACCAATTGGATTTTTTGGTCGCCATTTGGTCCCCCAAGGTAGCCTAAATGGCGACAATTCGCCTTATCTGGCACCACTGTTCGCGACTGGTGGCGCGCGCGTGGCGCAGCATCCCTCTCGCTCAAACTCGCTGTTATCGCAATTCTCTCATTCATTAGATAACTCTCATTTGCTTTTGTACCTATGTGTTTTTCGACTTTTGGCCAAAATGGAGTCCCTACATACAATTATTTATTTGTATTAATTGGTTTTCGAATGCACTGAGATTGCCATGACAGCTTTACCAGACTTTTGGTGGGCGCAGAGGGAGCGCCACGGTAGAAGATACCTTACCAACAGTATTTATTTATTTTTATTTAATATTTTATGTAGCCTGCGCCAGATTATATTTGATGATGAACCAAGACCCACCGTCTTTTGTTATGTTTTTTTTAATACTCGTAATACTCATCAACCCAAGTGCTACAACTAAATAAGGTCAAAGTTCAAATAAAAGAATATTGCATAAATAGTAAGTATTAGCTTGTTATCCTCAAATAAGGCAAAAACAGTCAACTAAAACTAGAAAAGTATAAACAAAATCGTACGATACGTTTAGCCATAGCCACAAAAGATAATCAAAGTTTACCCTAACTTTAAATAAAAATTGGTATTCTTCGCAATTTTTGAGCTTCGCAATGTAAGCCTATCGCTTTCCAACAAGCGCAGCAACTAAATCTAGTCTGCTTTTTAAAGCTTTCTTCCAGATGGGGGCTGGGGGAGTTTCAGTAGGGGGACGCAAGTCCTCACCTTGAACTCTTCTGATAGTCACGCAAGCTCTATCGGCAGTTTCTCTATAGAGATCAGATCCTTCAAACTGTACCAACTCTTTTGCCAGGGATAGTAAGAAGTCTCCTCTCCGCAATTTAGCACCTAGACGCAGTAGCGGCGTTAGGGTAGGGCGCGGTTGGGCGACCGCCCGGGGCGCCGGGCATAAAGGGGCGCCGCAGGCGCCCCTTGTTTTTCTTCTCGCTCATTAAACGAGGCCTACTTACTCGTAGATAAAAAAATAAATACGAAAAAAAGATTACATTGGCAACACTAAAATGGAACGAAGTGTTAAAACGGAGCTCTGCACTGCATGCATTTAATTTTACCGGGAATCCCCGACCATTGAGAAAAACATTATCTATCTCTTATTTAAGTTTAAATTAGAGAGAAATCAAGTTATTCTTGGTTAAATTTTTTTCAAAAATCGCGACTCACAAAAATTGTATCCAAATGTATGGATAGCAATGCGCATAAAGTAATCCTGTTGTGTAACTAACCATTAATTATAGTGTGTAAGCCCTCACACTGCTTATTCTCCTTAAAATCACAAAAAATAATTTCGTCGAAATTCGTCTTTGAGCGCTTGGCTCGTCGTCGATGGCTCGCTTGCGCTCCGTGCCATTCGATTCCTATTGTGTACCTACATTGTATTTAAGTGAGTTAGGTGCTCGCATCGCATTCACATTTCTTGAATTTCGTAAATCAATGGATGGATAAGGTACCTATTTTCTTGTTTTGCCGTAATTGAATTGCTCCCCCCGTTTTCTGTTATGTATTTAAAGGCTTTGCCAAACAGAACGCGTTAGAACGCCGCGTCAGGGCGCTAAGTTGACGCCGCGCTATAGCGCCGAACTGTGTTGTACTGTGGTGGTACTTTACTGTCACACAGAGCGGCGGGGCGGCGCTAGCCGTACTCAACGTTCTGTCGCGGCGTTAGGATGCTTTAACGCCGGGCGTTGTATTTTTTTACAAAATTTGTTTGTAACGTCCAACTAAAATACTACAATATGAGTGAAAAGCTAATAGAATTGGTTCGGAAACACCCCTGTTTATATAATACGACGGATAATCCTTATAAAAACATGGCATTAAGGGCAAGAATGTGGGAACAAATTTTATTAATATCGTGCACCCATATTCTTTTTCTCTGTGATCGTGATAAAGCGTATAAAAGTAATAATTCTTCCTCATCTGAATCACTCGACATCTCAAAAGCAAATAATATTTCCAAAGACTGCTTGCTGCTAGCTATCTACACTACGCTCTGGTGAATGGTAACCTACGTTGCGAAGGAGCGTGACGCTAAAGTCAATTCGATGAGCGCGACGTTAAAACGCATCGCTATTAACGCGTTCTGTTTGGCAAAGCCAGTCATAACATATTATTCTAAGCTTTTTGCTAGCAACCGAAAATGTCACAAAAAATTTCCGTTCATTCTTAAATTTTCTAAGCTTTTTAACAGGCTTCCGGTTTTCTTTTTTTATATCTAAACTTTTTTGTCATTTTCACCAAACCTCAAAATTACCACCGCTAAGCCTCTAAAATTTTCGGGTTCGGTAATCATAATCTTTTGTCACACTCTTGATTCCATTTTACAGAAAATCCGATAAAGTTAAAAAAAATGACGGCTCGCTCCGCTCGCCGTTCATGTTTTAGCATTTTGGTCACTACTTTACTTGCCTTTCGAAAATATGTCAATGTCAAATTTGGCGGCGTGACATTCAATAAGTAGTAGGAGTTATTTTGTTCTTAATTTTCAAAAAAACTAAATTGTCCTTACACTCCAATTTATAAAAACTCCACTCACTGACATTTATAATCTATTCATTTTCAACCATTTCCAAAGGCTGCAAACACTACAATATGTGAAGGCTCGTTCCACTCGCTGTTATTTATTTTTTCATACTAGTATGTTTATTAAGTTATTTCTTTTTTAGCCTTTTTTGTATTTTTAACATTTTTGTCTTTGTTGCTGGCACACCACACCAAACTCCAAATTTACCAATCATAGCAGTCTTTGAAATATTCGGAGCTCTCCCTATCATATGTAGGTATTGTTACACTCTTGCATAATTGTTTACAAAATATAGGAAAAATCCGATAAAGTTAAAAAAAATCGCGGCTCGCTCCGCTCGCCGTTACTCACAAAGAATTTTTGTACAGTTTATTATGGAAGGTTTTTGGTTGAAAACCTCTTCGGGTACTATACCAATCCACGCTATGCTGCAAATACACCATAGATCCTTTTTTTTTTTGCGGACCAGGTAAAAAGGAAATTTTTAAACACTTTCAGAATGAAGTTGATAAAGTTACATATTCAAGGCTACCAGCTACGACAACGGCTTGCGAAAGACATTTACTAATTAGTTATTTTATTCATTTTTTATGTCCAACCGCGGACTAGCATAATTGAAGATGATGCATGTTGACTCGGGCGGGTCAAAGACTCGCACATGACGACTTGTTTCATATCGGTTTGGATTGCAGTTAGGGGGCGCCGTATAAATCTCGCCCAGGGCGCTGGTAGTGCTAAAACCGGCACTGCCTAGACGTTTCTGGTACAAGATGTATGCATGCTAAGAAGAAAATCAGCTTAGTAGATAGGCGAACAATTTCATATCTGTATTATATATAGGTATTAAAATCAATACCTAATAGGTACCTACTTCAATAATTGAGTGCGTTCTAGAACAGCACGCTTGCACTCTCATGTTGAATTGAAATGCAATCAATGAACTAAGTATACTGACCTCATCATTGTGAATACAAAATCTTTCATGTTTAGATATTGGGATGTTTGTTATATTTTCTTTCAGGCCAAAACGACTTGCCCCGAATAAAGGATAAGGACGCAAAGCCGCGCCTGGAACCCAGGAACATTTCAAACGAACTGTGTGTGAACGAGAGTACGTTTAAGTGAATACTACGTACGTAGGAGCCAGGCGATAGTTTAATGCAAAGAGAACTCGATTGGATGGACGTCAGCGGCGCCGGCGAGCGCATGGGCTGATTAACTACGCAGCGGACGGCTCTAGGCCGAGGGAGGATTTACTGAGGAACAAGTTTATTCGCTCCTTAATGTAGGTCGTTTTTAAACGATTTTTGAAAATATTCGTATTTCTAGAACATAAATCCGAAGAAAAAGAAAGCAAAATTTTCTTATGAAGCTTATGCCTCAAAAATGTAAATAAAACACTATCAACTAGCGAAGTTATTCCCATTAGTATATTGTAATATTAGCTTCTCGGTAATCATCACTGAGGTATATATAGATAAAGAAACTGAACTAGAAGCCGGTTCTAAAGTGAACTAGGTAGGTATTACCCGGATGAACACTCTCCTTAAACCACACACAATGGCTTAAGTTTTATAAGCTGCTGACAAACAATTGCAATCGATGTTTCACTAATGTAAAATCAACATTACGCACCTTCGGTAGAACAAGGGCCGAACTACCAAATTTTCGAAAATTGACTTAAGTATGCCAAAGTCCTTTTAAAACGTATTTTTACCCGGAGTAACAAAGACACTCGTTCAGTTCCATCTAATTTCGCCAGAGGGCGACAGTGCCTTTGTCACATTGTAGAGTTTTTTCAAACGTATTGGCGCGACAAAATCCTATTGGTCAGTTGCGGCGCTGCCGGCGCGCTGAGTGATTGTCAGCTGGAGCGTAGAAGTCGTTAAGGTAAATATGCCCTTTTAATTTCAGAGTTTTGGAGGAACAAAGTCTCACTTTCTTTACGTATGCCCATTTCTTAGAAGATAATTTGATGGTACAAAGTCGTTCGAACAGTTGTGCTTTTGTATGTCCAAAATGTAAACAATCTCGCAGTCGTAAAATCAAGTTAATCAGTTATATTGCCTCGAACATTGTTCCAAAATTTTATGAACAGTATTATAATGGATTATTTTAATTGTGATTCGATGACAAACGTTAATTGCTCAACTAGTTTAATAAATAAGAAACGATTCCATATTTGAATGAGTAGGTACAGTAAGGTACCGTACCTATAGCTTAGATTTTTGAAACTTTTATTCTTAATTTTAATCAAGATGAGAACGATCTCACTTTTCGAATAAATAGGTGCATTATTTAACAGCCGCACTCAAAGATGTTAATGATTGCTTAAACTATTACTAAGTAACGATAACTTAGTGGTAGTTTTAGTAAACATTAACGTCGTTGAGTGCAGCTGTAATTACTGTACCTTGTTTTGATTTTAGAAACTTTTGTTTTGTTAGAATTTTCCACTCAGATACGTTCAATTGCCATTAAATCTGAGTTAAAATATACTATAGTCTTGTTTTCGTCTCTATATTTTATATAACTTTAATAGTATTGATTCTCTAAATATTTAAGATTGCAAAGACTGTATTAAGTTAAGAACAAAAACTTTAGAATTTAATGTTGTTAACTACTAAGTGTTATTGACTCTGTCGGTTCCTATTAAACCTTTAATGGTAAATAATTTAAAAGTTAAATAATTGCTATTTTTATTGAAAAACATCCCATAAAAATAAAGAGAAATAAGGACATTTTTACTATTTTTTAAGAATGTTGGTGGAACAAAGGCCTAAGTGTGGGTAAGTTTTTATATTTATATGAAAATAATTAAAACTATAAATATTTAAGCATTGTAGAGAGCATGCCATTATTCACAAAACTATAAGGTATATTTCACACTAAGGAAATTACCTCAAACTCAATATAAGAAGAAGATAAATAGTCTCTAAACACAAAAAAATCTTAAAATGTATCTCCTGTAAAATCACAAACATGGCAATTAAGCCCTTGTTCTACCGAAGGTGCGATTAGCTCGTGCTGCGGTTAGATTCACGACCACGAAACGTGGTCCTGTTTATTTAGGCAATTTGAATATGAAATAGTATTTTACTGTTATCTATCTGGTGATAAAATTTTTGAACTTTGTAATATTTATACGTATAGCCGTGAAACGTCCACCTCAGCGGAACGAGCGACTTACCTCGTAATTCCAGGATGCGCGAGGGGTCAACGTTTATGTAAGTATTCTGTTGATAGATGCCGTAAAGTCTTAAATTTGTGCTTGTTGGTAGATTTAGAGATCCTCTGCGTAAAGGTGGTAAGAATTGGACTCCCTGTGAAACATCAGCAGTAACATCACACCGAGATGAGGATTTGCCATTGATGTCCTGCCGGCGACTGAACTGATAATTTACGAATCCAGTTAGCAATGATTGGAGATATGTTAGAGAACGAAGCATAGCAAGAAGAATGTCAAAGCAAACATTGTTAATAGGCTAATTTTAATAGATTCATTTGAATTTATTTACTTTTAACATGTTTGTCAACCTCTGTGATGCAGTGGCCCGATCCACGATCACGACTCGAGACAATTGTTATTCGATCATTTTAAATAGAATACACATTAATTTCTTGCACTGTTATGTATTTAGTTTAGCTACGTATATAAATGTATTTCTTCGTTTACTTACGTAAATATTTTATCCGGTATTTTTCATTTTTCCTAGGGGCTAGTCCTTAATCCGCTCCCTAGCCCCTCCAAGTTCGGACATGCCGATAATTGAATCCGTTTTTTTTTTGTACTTTTGAAGCGCAGCCGGTGATTGGACTTTGAGCGGAGTTCCGGGCTCCTCCACTGAAACAGAGGAAACGATATTAGCGCTTCAAATTGTTAGTTCGGGGCGCGCGGAGCAGTGGGGGGAGAAGAGTGTACGGTAACCCGGTAGGGTGGTTATTTGCGGTGTGGTTAGTTAATAATTTCGCACAGATGTAACTAGGATGAATTTATTGATATCAGTACTGTTAATGCCGAAATAAATAACGCATGCGAAGTTGCAGGCAAAAGCTTGCGAATTATACAAGAGGTGTGTAAAAATTAATGCTCCCCCTTGAAACCAACGTAGGTATAACACTACAATTGACAATAGATGAATTACAAGCTGAGCTAAGTGCAGTTTGTTGCAAACAATAAACCTGTAAGTGAAGTAATCCACATGAATGGCAGTCTGAATGGCAGTCGGAAGCGTCACTGCTGAAGTGCTGATGCGCTGACGATACTCCCGCGTCTCGGCGGGTCGCACGCCGCGCCGCCCCCGCGCGGTACAAGTAATGTTGGTGCCACACAGCGGACATTGAAGCTCTGTGGAGAAGCGCTGCACGCTGGCAGACAGACCTTCTCCACAGAGCTCGTCAATAATTATATTGTTTGCATATGTTTATATATGTCTTACTGTGCAGATATTTTATATACGTTCCTATGTTTAAGATCTAAAATACTACTATACAATTGTGTGAGATTTTGACGGCTTTGGTTTTTCTCTACATTCTAGTAAAACCTTTTTAAAAGCGGCGCGACCGCCTTTATTTCCTAATAGCGGTCCGCCCCGGCTTCGCACGGGAATTTTACAAAAATTTAAGTTTTCATAAGGAACCCTAACTTTTTTGAAAATATTTTGTACCCAATGGTTATCACGGACTATTTAGGATTCTAATGATGAAAGAATTTTTCAAATCGGTCTAGTAGTTTCGGAGCTTATTCAATTCAAACAAACAATCAAATATTTCCTCTTTATAATATTAGTACCTATAGACAATTATTCACGCTGACGTCACAAATCAAGGCACTTATTTACTCCATTACACGGAAAACAACAGGAGATCGCGGTTTCTCTAGTTTATATCTGTAGTTGATACTTAAAATGAAGAACATTTCGAGTCCGCATTTCTCCAAAATGTTGCAACACAACCTCACACAGGCGGAGTGACCGGCGCGGCCCCACTCCGACGCACTTTCTAAGGCACACTTTTTAAGTTCTGTTGTCCGCGCTGCTGTTCAAACGCGCTACAGCAAAAATATTTTTCTTCTCATTTTAAATTTAATAATAATTTATATTTATAAGGGCGCTCATTTGTATTCGTTTTACGTCAGACAGTGCAGCTTGATTTGTTCTGGCTCCGTGGTACCGAGTGACGGACATGTGGATGTACTCCTTAAATTAAAATACTTTTTCAATTTTCGGATAGGAATCAGTTTGACAGTGTTTCGGTGATTTTTGTTTCTGTTTTCGAACAAGAAATACATATTCAGTGTATAATTAAGTGTAGGTATACAATCAGCAGTGATGTGGTACCTAGTGGTGACGCTCGCGGCGTGCCTGTACCTGTACTCGCGGCATCGCTTGCGGTACTTTCAGTCGCGCGGCGTGAGCACTCTGCCCACGATACCGTTTTTTGGGAACTTGGCAGCCGCGACATTCGGGAAAGAAAACTTTGTTGAAACTATTTCGAAAGGATATGAAAAATTTGAGAATGACAGGTACCTACCTAAATTATTAGTTTATTTATATTAAGTTATAGATAGGTACCATATCATTATGTAAATATAACTAGCGAAGACGATGGATGTGGTCTCATTACGTCATTAGCCTGTACAATTTTAAATTATTGCTCTTTATATAATTATTATATATACCTTTGTTAAAAGATTCAGCAATTATATGTTTATTACTGTCTGAGCATGTATTTGATAAAATCCAATTATTTTGTTTTGTAAATTGTTCAAATAAAGAAAGGACAATTCTGAAGGTTACTTTTTAACATAAATATCATATTTAAATATAAAGAAATACCCACCCACCTTAATACTCTGTGACGACAGAGAATGGTTCCAATGATTAGGGTCTATATGCGCGGCAGTGCCCCCGCCAAGTTCTTTATTGGCAACTAAAATAATCTTAAATAGTCAAACAGTAACGGAATTGAAGTACTAACTGAGTATTTAGTGCCCATAATACAAGCTCTGCTTAGCTTGGGCTAGAGAATTTCACCACCAAAATTCTTCCCGTGGATGTCGTAAGAGGCGACTAACACTAACACTGGGGGGCGAGCAGCAGCGCCTTCAGCAGAACAACTCCACCGAACTGCAACCCCCAACCCGCATGCCCAGCGTGGGGATTATGGGCAATAACCCCCAAATGGTAATGTCATCTATGGCGCTCACTAGGGGAGCCCATGTCCAGCAGTGGACTATAGGCTGGTGATGTTGATGATGATGATTATTATTATATTATTGTTTATTTATACATCTCGTTAAAAATACAATTTTTACTTTACAAAATACAACAAAAGTATTTTATAAATAACTCTACAGTAAAAATTTATCAAAACGTTGGATTACCGACCGCTATGCTAGGCTCAAGCGGCGCCGGTGACTAGAGTTACAAAGAGAGGAACTTCCTGACGATACGCGCAGAGTCCAGGATTAGGTACAGTCTTTTGGATCTGACCCTCGATCCAAGTTCCTAGCGAGAGTCTCTTGAGATAAGTTTATCAGCTTTAACGAGGTAAATTGTAATATTATCTTCTCGGCACCGACTTCTTCGAGCACCGCCTCGCCTTCCGTTCTAACCGATCTATCAATACAATATCAGGCTTATATACGAGTATGTGTAGTCCTGTCAGTAATGATAGATCGGTCCCGATAGAGCGTGGCACGGCTATTTTCGAGAACTGGCGCAGGTATATACTTATAGTACGGGACTTCCGAACAAGTAAGGCTGGTGACCCGAGAGCTGGTGAGTACCTACTTAGGCAGCGTATCAGCATTTCTTTACAGCAGCAGCGTGGCAATGCAGCGTCTTGGGGACGCTTCCGACTAGTATTATTATTATAATGTGCAGATACTTCGGGCTGTACCAGTACCTGGTGCCGACGCTGGTGCCCCGCGACCCGGCGCTGGTGCGCCAGCTCGCGGTGCGCGACTTCAGCCAGTTCCCGGACCGCGGGGTCCACATCGACGAGGACTGCGACCCGCTCTTCGGGAGGAACATCATCATGCTCAAAGGTATACTAGCTCTTCTATTTTTTTGACTCTGACCTCTGACCTATTAAAGAATTAAATAAAGATGGACAAGTCACACATTATCAAGTCCCCAAGCAACGTTACAAAGGGAAATAACTCAATACTTCATGGATCTAGTCAATGGCTCTGGCGAGATCATCGGAAATATGAACATAGCTTGAGAGAAGAGAAAGGCCGTTATAGTTTAATATTTTAGGGCTCTTATTGTTTTAATCTTTTTCGGTACCTAGCAAAACCATCTTGAATTTTGAAATAACAAATACCTACATCATGCGACTGTGTTGGTTTAAAGAAAATGAAACTTAGAAAACAATTGAATAATTTAAATGAAAATGTTCTGAAATTAAAGGTATCGCTTTGTACATCCCAAAAGAGTTATCGAAATTTCTGAGGTAGGTATTGTACTTTTCGAAATATTTTTAAAAAGTTCCAAAAATGTACCTTTTCTCTCCCCCTATCTCCGGACTTTGGAGACATATTCATAAGGAATTAACTAGACGTTAAAATATAGAGAATTCTGTACAAAAAATACTTTTTCAAGTATGGTCTAAAAGTGGGGGAAGAATTTTCAAAAAGGGGGCTCCCCCCCCGATTAGGCTATCCTACGAAAAGTATCGGTTTGTACATCCCAAAACAATTTACGAAAGAACAATGGCAGGTCTCCATACTAAGAATTGTCTGGGATCAAATTGAAGCGTACCGTAATGAAAAAAATGTTAAAAGATTTGGCGTTAGCTCCAGAATCTATAAATGAGACTATTTTCTTTGGAGAAAGCCGGAAAAAAAAGATTTCAGTGTTTGAATTTTTTGGTTATGAATGAACGTCAAACAATATTTGTCTATAAAACATCGCAGATTGAAATCAAATCATAAAGTAATGGATAATGTGGTTTGGTTTTGGGTTTGGTCTTATCAATTAGACCACGCCACCTTAAATATTCGAAATGAGAAATGATAAACAAAATGAGCAAAAAAATTCTAAACTTCTTGTATGTTTACGAAAGCTGGGCGTGTATTAAAAAAATGTACCTACTTGCCCCGTGAACACAAAAAAACTGAGGGTTTTAATAAATAATGTTGGACAATCCACACAGCATCATCTAGCCCGAAGCTAAGCAGAGGTTGTGTTATGTTATGAGTTCCTACTAGATAACTTATATACCTACTTAAAACAATATATATAGGTATACCTACATTCATGCCTTTGATTATATACTTGTCTAGATAGAGAGTTCGAGTTTCAAAACGGTTAAAAATGTATCACCCCACTGATGGGTTATAAGCTCGTTCCGCCCGCTCAGTCGTGACGCTGTCACTGTATGGTAAACACGCGATCTGTGAGATACAAAAATGAGGATTTGCGCCTTAAAAGTGTGCAGGAATTACAGTGGACGTTTCAAAACAATTTAAAAAATCACTTATCATCGGTAAGTAAACTTAGAATTACTAAATAAGATAGAGAAACAATTAAATAAGTAAAGTTTTTTCTGTGGTTTTATACGACGCCATGTTTACATGGTTGCCTTGCCAGCTCTTGGAGTATAAAATTTCGAAGTTTTGTGATTTTTAATTTGAAAAAAATATTTTGTCATGACCCGACAAATATTTTTCCGTAACTATTAGCGTTATTAAAAGTGAAAGCATTTACTTTTATTATTATGCCAACCTTATGTATTAATCGGTAGTTAAAATTGGTATTAATTTTGCGGTTTTTTGTGATGTTTGATACGAAATAACGACGACCACTGTGGCGCGGTGGGCGAAGGTCCGCCTGTGACGCAGGAGGTTGCGGGTTCGATTCCCGCCTCGGGACAAATATTTGTACGATCTGCAGATATCTGTTCAGGGGTTCTGGTTGTTTTCTATGTATAATAAAAAATATATATCTATTTAATAATATTATATTATGTGTATCAGTCATCTAGTACCCATAACACAAGCTCTGCTTAGCTTGGGGCTAGATGATGCTGTGTGGATTGTCTAGCATTATTTATTATTTATTTATTTATTATTTATTAAATACAACCAAGGTGTCAATTTGGGGGGGTTCTAGGGTTGATAAAGAAAGTATCTACATTTACACCGTATACCTACTAAATAAGGAAATTATAGTTTACCTATTTAAATTACAAAAACCAGCGGCTGCGTTGAACGGTAAAGCCAGTGTCGTCTACTTTTTTTACAGAATACCTACTGATCCTGTTTTAAGAAAAAAGTGGATAGACATTATAAGAAAAAGCCGGAAAGAGGATGTCTGGAACCCAGCGAAGACAGCAGTTATTTGCTCTTTAAATTATAAGCTGCATAAATAAATAATCTGCAATAATACCTGTGTGTGTTTTTTTACAATAGATTTATTTACCTAGTAATCCTTATTTAACTTTTATAATTATAGATGAATCAAAATAAATACAATTTTTTTTTACCCCTACTATTATGGGAAATATTCAAAAGCTGGTATCACTCGGTACGGCCAGATGTGACGTTGCGCTCCTGTAGTTACACATACTTGTGTGCGTAATTCGCACACAAGCCCTTCAAACCTGGCCTGTTGTTTTTGTTGCGATTGCAGCGCAACACTCTATCTAGACATGTATATAATCAAAGATTCATGCCTACATTAATAAACATTTTTTTATTTTACATACAAAAAGCCCAGAACACCCAAAACAACAATATCGGAGTCCTAAGGGCACGCACTAGCCAGACAGGGCAGTATCAATCAGTCCATAAACAGTCCAGGTCGGGTGTTACATACGTCGCCTGTGGCTTCCGTAATTCGAGTAAAAATAAATAGAAAACCAAAATATAAACACAAAACACAGCAAAGATGAAAAACGCCGAAGTCTCGGAAGGATTCTGTCAAAGAGAATAAAACCACTACGTTCTAGATTCTGTGGCGTCTTGACAGACAACCGCTGACAACATGACACTATCAAAGACAAATCAAAGACCAAAATAATGGTAACATTACGAATGTACTTCGAATATCATTTGATAAGCTTCTAAATATCATAAAATAACTCCGGCCTTTACGAGAAGGAGTGAATAATTGAAAAATCGTAGAAAATTTATTAAATTTGATTCATATACATCAGATCCATGGACGCAAAAAAAAGTCCAGACCAAATTCTGCCATTGTTCAATCGGTAGGTCTTCGTTTAGTAATTAATAGTTTTCGAAATATTTTGAAAACGATTGAAAATTTATCTCTGAAGTTTGAAGAGCGATACATGTAAAATGGCCCACTAGTTTGTAGATAGGTGTATTTTATAGGAAAAAATATAGAGAAGTCTGTAAGTTGCACACATTTTGAAATAGAAAACCAATATTCAAATGTGGGGGTCAATGTTTTTACATTAAGAGAGATATCAAATCAAAGGTATTATGTATTGGCATGGCCGTAGGGAGGGGGGGGTTTTGGGGGTTCAAACCCCCCCCGAAATGTTGAGGCACCCCGTTAAAAATCTAACTTTAGTAGCAAAAATTTTCTCGGATACGTACGTGGCAAGCAGCACTAATAAATGGTTATTCTCTATTAAAAACACCAAATTTTTTTTGTCTAGTCTCCGATTTATAACAGCGCGCTCTGCGTCGTGGGGTGCGCTCGCGCTCCAAACCATGCGACTCCTATTGTGTATCTTACATACACAATGGGATTCTTACGTACATTGTATTGTATGTAAGCAAGCAGCACTAAATTTTTTTTAGGTCATTCTTCTTGAAAAATATTTTTTTTTTTCATTAAAATTTGGCTCTACACCATTTGAAAATGAGCTGGGTGTTTGAGAATGAGCAGGCTGATCACGACATTACTTTTAATTTCGTAAATCAATAGACCTATTTTCTTGTTTTTCCATAATTGAATTGCTCCCTCCGTTAGCTGTTTTTACAAAAATATGAAAAATGTTTTTAATATTTTTTAGGTAACGACCGAAAATGTCAAAAAAAATTCGCGGCTCGCTCCGCTCGCCGTTCATTCTAAAGTCTACTAAGCTTTCAACAGCCTCATCCCGCTCATACAGTTCCGTCAAAATTTGCTTCTACACCTTATGAAAATGAGCTGGGTGCACGCACCGCATTCATTTATGGCCGATTCCAGCTAGGAAGGCCGATCACGACATTACTATTAATTTCGTAAATCAATAGACCTATATTGTTGTTTTTCCGTTTTCGAATTGCTCCCTCCGTTTGCTATTTTTACAAAAATAGGAAAAAAGTTTTTAATATTTCTTTGGTAACAACAGAAAATGTCAAAAAAATTCGCGGCTCGCTCCGCTCGCCGTTTTCATTCTCAAGTCTTTTTAACAGCCTTGCGAAAATGTTACAATTTCTCAACCGGTTTCAGCGGCCGCAAGCACAACAGAATATAGGCGCTCATTCCGCTCACTGTTACAATTTTGGCATACCGATCTCCAATCTCCAAAATGACCACCACTTTTGCGTACTTTTTTACAAATTATCGGAATTTTTTTTAAATATTTTTTAGTTAACGACCGAAAATGTCAGAAAAAATTCGCGGCTCGCTCCGCTCGCCGTTCATTCTGAAGTCTTCTAAGATTTTAAACAGCTTTGCGCAAACGTCACAATTTCTCAACCATTTTCAGCGGCCGCAAGCACAACAAAATGTAGGCGCTCATTCCGCTCACTGTTATAATTTTTATTATACTACCACGTGACCATCCGAAAAAGTAACAAAAAATTTTCTTCTTAGCAAAAAACATTTAATCTAACTATTTTTGTTTTTTTACCTTGCTTACCAAACTTCACCAAACTCCAAAATTACCACCGCCCTGCCTCTAAAATTTTCGGGGTTCGGTAATCATAATCTTTTGTCACTCTTGATTCTATTTTACAGAACATCCAGCAACATCAGTCGCTAAAAAATATTGGCGTTCATTCTGTAGTAGAAGTTATTTGGTTAATCATCAAAAAAGCAAATATCTCACACACTTTTGCATACTTTTTTACAAAACATCGGAAAAATCAGAAAAAATTTGCGGCTCGCTCCGCTCGCCGTTACTTATGTTTGTTATGTTTATATCGGTTTTTTTTGGAAAGTGCTTGGTTGAAAACCACTCCGGGTACTATACTACTAGCATAAGTATATGATGATGTTGAGATGATGCATATTGGTTCGGATGATGAGATGTTGCATATTGTTTCGGGCGGGTCTAAGGCTCGACCCCCCCCCGAATAGTATTTCTGGCTACGGCCCTGTGTATTGGAAGGACATTTCACAACAGTTTTTGAAAATAATTATCGAAAAGTTTCATACATTTTGAAATACACTGAAGACAGTTGATTTATTTTTCACTAGGCACGGTCTACTTATACCTTCTCCCTTATGTCTAAAGTACCTGTACCTACCTATAGTTTTATGTATACCTACGACAAAACTTCAAAACGAGGGTGACATTTGAACTTTAGTTGTAAGAGTTGTCTAAGTGCTTATTTTGTAAGCCTAAAGAAATAAAGTTATTGAATCTGAATCTGAATCTGAGTTATAACCGCACTTGACGAATCTCGTTTTAAAAAGCATAAACATTTATCGTTTGGTTTCCAGGACCCAAATGGCGGTCGATGCGTCTCGCGGTGACGCCCGCGTTCTCGCGCGCGCGCTGCCGCGGCATGCTGCCTCTCATGCAGGCGAGCGCGGGCGCGGCGCACGCGCACCTGCGGGCCGCGGTGCGGGGGGAGACTCTCATGGATATCAATGAGGTGAGTGCAGCTGCGAGCGGGAACATCTCCCACTGCTGATGAGAGAGACGCACTTTATAATTAAACAATAAACCTTTATACCGTAAACCACCCAATCATTGGCACTTTAAGAGTGAGCTTCGTGTCAGTCTGAAATTAAATTACCATAAAATCTCATTTGCAAAAGCTAGTAAACAAAACATGTGACAGAATCAAAGAAAATTCTTTAATCTTTAGTTTTATATTCATTTTTATGTGATTGAATAGTATTAAATAAATATTTTACACTTAAATCCGAAAGACTATGGAAAGTCCTATTATTGGCATACAAATTCTCAATATTGGCATTTACTAGTCTAATTATTATTATTGGCACGTAGTTAAAGTAGGAAATAGGCAGCTTGAAAATATTAGAAAATGCCTACCAATACCTTACGAGTAGGTATAATTAAAACACTGTTTTACAAGGTCTGCTTCTATTTTTGGTATGTTTAATAATTTTAGTAACAACATAATTATAAAAAAAAAATATAAATGACATAAAAATGTTTTCTTATTCTAGGTATTCGTTTTGATAGTTTCACTTTATTAGTACTTTATTAGTATTTATGTACCAATAATAAATTAGTATCTTTGAGATCTTTATGTCATATAAGATGATTATTATGACATTGTATTATTTATATTTCAATACAGAACGAATGGTGTTCAGAACCTCGCTCCTCAATACGTCGAGTGTGAAAACACCGCGCTAGTTTACGCCGCGCGAGAGTTAAACGAGCGACTTTGATTCGAGCTGGACTTAACCGCGAACTACCTAATAGGGTTTTTCACCCTTTGAGTGCGGGACCCTAAAAACAAAAATAGTCATTAAATCTGCACAAGACCGCTTCTTTTTTAAAACTTCGACGCTTTTTAGTTTTAACATAATGCAAGTCTTGGGCACGGAAATGCTCAGACCAAATAACTGTTGTCTTAGCAGGTTCCAGAAATCCTCACCACGGCTTTTTCTTATTATTTATATCTACCTATTTTTTAAAATATGATCATTATGTATTCTGTTAAAAAATAGACGACACTGGCTTTACCATTCAAAGCAGCCGCAGGTTTTTGTAATTTAAAATAGGTAAACTACAATTTGGTGTAAGGTGTATTGTATGTAGGTAAATTATTTCAGATTCAGATTCAATAACTTTATTTCTTTAGGCTTATAAATATTTGTACGATCTGCAGATCGTACAAATATTTGTCCCGAGGCGGGAATCGAACCCGCAACCTCCTGCGTCGCAGGCGGACCTTCGCCCACCGCGCCACAGTGGTCGTCAGTGATGAAATTATTACTAAGATAATCAAATAAGTACCATGAAGGTATCAACCTAAGGTAGATCGAAAAAACGATACCGAAGTAGTATTTCTACCACTTATTTGTTATATTATAATAATAACCTTCTACTATTAAACAAATCAAATCACTTATTAATCGATTTGGTATAAACTGGTGAAGTTACGCTCCTAGTTGGAGGAGTATCGCGAACAAAATAAGAGTGCGCAGTGGTTCGGCGGCAAGCGCTCGGGTTTTATGACGTCATAGCTTGCGTTCGCGCGGTCAGTGAGCCTCGCTAGGTATTTTGCCCATAACTTTGTCAGTTTTGGTCGTAGAACAAATTTTTTTACACCTTATGTCTTAGTTTTTCAATGTCTATAAAAGTGCATTCATAACAAAAAACTGTACGGGTCCTCAAATCGTTATTTTCGTACCTCACAGAAAGCGTGTTTACCGTACAATGACAGCGTCACGAGACTGAGCGGGCGGAACGAGCTTATAAGCCAACAGTTGGCTGATAATTTTTTTTCCGTTATGAAACTCGAACTCTATCTAGACAAGTATATAATCAATTAATCAATGTATCCCACAAATAAAATCTAAGGTAGACGACAGAGTCAAACATTATTGTTTGACCAGCGATCTAGGAGGCAGTGGAATAGGTTTCCTCGAGCTCCGCCGTCTGTCCAGATTATAATCACCATCATCATATAACAGTCCACAACTGGACCTTCGGGCCTCCCCTATTGAGCGCCATAGATGTCGTTTTTGATAATTTGGGTTGGATTCTTTGATTGATTTCAGATCACGATGCCGTACGTGAACGACGTGATCGCGTCGTGCGCGTTCGGCTTCGCGGTGGACACGCTGAAGGACCCGCACAACAGCGTCTACAGGCTCGGCAAGACCGCCATCGTGCAGGACACCACGCAGATACTGAAACTGTTTGGTTACGCTAACCTCACTACCCTGATGAAGGTACCTAGCTCGATATACCCACTCCTAGTGTGGACTAATGAATGGACTGAGGGGCGCCCTCAGACCCCGCGCGCCCTGGATCAATGTTCTATTGAAAATTCCGCTTCGACTCGCACTACTACGAAAACATCTACGTACTCGTAAACGAGTACCTTACTAAACGAGTGAGAAAATGATTCTAACACTGAGTAAATCACCTTGTACATGGAAAAATTCTTAGCAACAGATAGAGTCGTACATTTCAAAAGAGCTATGGCCGCAGTGCCATCTCCTTAAAATGTAGGTGCTTACCTACATTTTAAGGTTATTTGGTTAGTTTATATATCAACCAATTTCATCTCAAATCTCCTCAAACTGTACAATAAATAAATAATGCCGGACAATCCACACAGCATTATTTAGCCCCAAGCTAAGCAGAGCTTGTGTATATAAAAATGTACGTTTAATTCCAGCTGTTAAAGGTGAACATAATATCTCGCAAAGACACGGAGCAGTTCTGCCAGCTGTTCACGTCTGCGCTGCAGGCGCGCCGCGAGGGCCGCGTGCCGCCGCGCCCCGACTTCATACAGATACTGGTGGACGCTGGCCGAGGTGCGTCCTCCTTCCCCTCGCTTACAGTACTGCACCGGGTACCTCGGCAGCTCCTAAGAAACTGGAATTGCTCGTTGCAGGTTACAGTTTCGGTGCCTCAGTTTGTAACTTGTTTCGAGAATAAACGAGCCCGAGCCCGCCGGACTCAAAAAAACTTAAAGCAAAAAAATTTTCAGACCTATATTCTCAACAAAAACAGACAGCACTTTGTAACACTGACACAAACATTTAGGCCATTCCCTTTTTGCTCCGAAACTTGCCGAGCTAATTCGAGACTTACGTCGAGTCAAATGCACGGAGAAATTTCTAAAGTTGCGTAATACAGTTCATGGTTTCAGGCAAGCTCAAGGAACCGGATTGCGACGGCAACAATAACGACACAAAACCAGCGGAAAGTACGATTAAGTTTAATTTGTTACATTCTGGAGGTTTCGGGGGCGGACTGCGAGCGGGGTACCATAACCTATGCTTTTCCGATCTTATTCATAATATTCTGTTAACATAAAGCATTGTTATCTCAGACTGTCAGTCTTCTTCCATTGACATAGATCAGGGTCATATTGAACACTACTTAGCAACTGTTTTAAGCTAGCAGCATGCACCATTCATAATAAAGGGGCACTGTTATTACTTATTAGTGTCTGGTGAAGGTTGCATTTCTCTGTTCTGAAGTGGTTGGCTCTTCAGAACAAGGAAATATTCCAGGTTGATAACCTATACATAATAGTGGTAGGTCGATGGGCTGTGGCAATTTGGTGAGTGGAGATTGAGCTTTGATAGAGAGTGGCAAGAAAGTAGTGACTTTGGTGATGGGTTAGGTCCGGAACGGACAGATGTAGATCAGGAAGTGATTTGGTTTGGTAGACGTCACATTTGTGCTAGGGCGATTGTGGCTGCCATCATATTAGCGGAACTACATATTAGGAGTAAAGGGGCGGGTTCGAAGACAGAAAGCAGCGGCGGCGAGCCTGTCCGAGTGTGTTCCACAGTAGGTATGGCATCGCACAGTACTCGTATTGCATCGCGATAGCCATCACGCGCCGCGGTATTATCTACTATTTATCAATGAAAAGTAAGTTCTTTTATACGATTCCTATTTTATTGTTCTTATGATGTGTTGAGATAGAGCACATATCGTATGACAGTCTTTTCCAGTAAAAATTTGAACATAAACCGCTAGCACAAATACCGCCCTTAGGTATAACGGCGAACTTCTGACTTTGATTGACGAAACATCTTAGAATATAATTTTATGACGTGCTCTCAACGCAGCTATTTATTGTACGGGATAACATCAATCGTAATCTTTGTAAGAAGTAGGTACCCACTTAGGTATTTTCATGCCAAATTTCAAAACTCTATAATTTTACAGCACGCATTTTACAAATGTAAGTCTTCAACTTTTTGCATCGTTGTTATTGTTAGGTACAAATCACTTTCATAATAATTCTACCTTGTCTACTTAATGTAGTCAAACATTATAGATGCGAGGTTATCCAACCAAATAAATATGTATTGGAACTAGCAGCCAGGCAAACGTGAACTTGGATTTTCTTTCCCTTCTTTAGACTTCTGCGGGTTTTTACATGACCCCACAGGAGCACAAAGAGAGTTTGTTTGCCGGCGACGCGACGCTCTGCGACGGCAATGGGCCATGACGTGATCACGTGACCCACATGCTTACAGACGAGATGTCAGGGCTCTGTCGTGTAAACATAGCAGGGCAGCCAACAGTTTTGTGAATAGGTCAAGGCAGTTTCCTCATTTGTCAAGTCAATTGAGAGCTTGACTATTGAAACACGTCATAACAAATATTTCTAGAAGTAAACATTGCCAAGCTATGGTTCAGAGTAGCCTGCTTCTTATTGAGCTATAGAACCACACATAATTATGTAACACATTCAAAATCAATCCTTAAACTTCAGATCATATGTTTTTCAGTAGAATGCGTCATTCCATTAGGATTATGGAATACCTTAATTAGGATTATAGAACATCAATTGTATTTGTAATTTATGTACTCGTGTCTTAATATTGAATAAACTCAATTATAAATTGAAACAACATCTTTAAATTAATCCAACCCACACTAAGAAATCTATAGACTAAAGTAATAAACTGAAAACAATAATCGACTACTCTCTCCTGATTGGTGTTATATCCAGAAGAGACGTTCTCCGACCTGGAGCTGGTGGCGCAGGCGGTCCTATTCTACTCCGCGGGGTTCGACACGACCGCGAACCTGATCAACTACTTCCTGTACGAGATGGCGGCCAACCCTCGCGTGCAGGAGCGCCTGCAGCGGAGCCTGGACGCGGCGCGCGGGGGGGACCTCGGCGACCAGCTGCAGGAGCTGGAGTATCTGGACATGTGCGTCAGTGGTAAGGAACCAGCGCCAGCGCCCTGCTGGCATCAGGTGCCTATAGGGAAGGAGTTATGGACCAAATGTATCATATCGATTAGTACAATAAACAGTGAGTGTTTGTTTTTTAAATATTGCTCAAGTCTGGTTACCGGACAAAACAAACGAATTTTGGAAAAATTTTGAATGCAATTTTGTTTTGTAAAAAGTAAAATAATGTTTCCTTTATTGGCGATGTTTATTTATATATTTTATTTTTAATTATTAACATTATCATAGCGTACAGAACAAAAGTGACAAAGAAATACACTAAAAGCATAACAACTAAATACATATTCCTATGTGTCCTATCCAAAAAATTTTATACCGCATCCCTGACTTTTGGCAAGGACATATAAAATGTATCAACATTCTCATCTTCAATTCATCTGCACATAAAATATTGATCGTGCGAAGGGTCCGAGTGAACGGGGCTTGTCACTCAGGAGGTAGTTCTTGCCCTCGGAATAATGTTAAGCCTTCCAGTTATTTCCCAGAGGTGTTGCGACTGTGGCCGCTGGTGGGAGCCGTGGACCGGCGCTCCGTGGCCCCGTACGACTTCGGGCCCACCCGCCCCGGCGGCACGGACAGACTGATTGTAAGTAACTAGCTACCTAGGTACACACATTCTTATATTTTATTATTAAAGAAATTATTCGCTGCTATATAAGTCGGCGCGCGGCGGCCGGGTATCGACGCGCGGCTGCCGCTGTACGGCTCTTGTCCTGTGTGGTGTGTGTGTGTGTATAACGGAGGTTGTGTGCGGCGCAGGCTCCCGCCGGCATCCACGTGTGGCTGCCGCTGTACTCGCTGCACCGCGACCCGCGGCACTGGCCCGACCCGGCGCGCTGCGACCCGGAGCGCTTCTCGCCGGCCAACAGGCACAGGATCGTGCCCTACACCTACCTGCCCTTCGGCATCGGACCCAGGCAATGCATCGGTGAGACCTAACTGAACACGTCTTGTACTACCTACTTTATTGTAGGAACCGAGGGAAGCTTACGGACGGACGGTTTCGCTCCACTCGTCCACATAACTATTGTGTAGAAGGAAGGGATCCTCCAAAACAGATTTTTTAATTAAATAAAGGCAAAACGCTTCTCTTTAGTAATAGTAATAATAGAAGTTATTCATCAGAGAACATCGTTTTAAATATTAATGAGTATTTTATCATTTGAAGAAGTATGATCTACTCTACATATTATAGATATGTATGTAGGTAGGCAGGTACTGTACCTACTTAAGGTAATAATAAGTAATAAGCAAATAAATAATGTTTCCCAGGGTCCCGCTTCGCGGTGCAGACCGCCAAGGTGTTCCTGGTCCGCTTCCTGCGCCGGTACCGCGTCCGGGCCTCGGAGCCGTCCCCGCGGCTGTGCCCGCGCGCCTTCGTGCTGCGCCCCCTCCACGGGTACAAGCTTCTCGTGGAGCCGAGGACATGACATGTACGGTTGTCGCTTCACTTCATTATAAGTTCATTATAAAGAAAATATGTAGGAAGGTGTGTGTGTCTTCTAGACCTCCGTGATCCACCGTCGGCCACATCTTCACCTCCATCAGGTGAAATCGTGGTCAAACGGTGGTCTATCAAATATAAATTTAAAAAAAAAAAGTACGACAAGTGCGAGTGTAACTCGCGCGCCGAGGGTTTTGAACTTTTGTCGTTTAGGTAGAGACGACCTCTTGGCGCGGTGAGCTTACAACGCAGGAGGTTGCGGTTTGATTCCCGCCTTGGCACTAATATTTGTAGGATCTGCAGATTATTTGTTCGGGTGTTCTAGTCCTTTTCTGTACACAAAAATAAATCATCTAATGTGATACTTATACTTTATTAAGTATAACAGCTATCGTAGTAATACCAATAACACAAGCTTTGCTTAGCTCGTGGGTAAATGATACTGTGTGGATTATCCAGGATATACAGGGTGTCCCGTAACTCAACGTCAACCCGAAAACGCCGAACAGGTGGGTTCATGGCGATCAAATCTTTCCTCTTTATAATATTAGTACCTATAGATATAGAAAAACCAATACTGTGTGTTATCGTTTTTTGTTATTTAGATTAAAAATTATTAAATAAGGAGAGTTTTGTATACCTACCTACCTACTTTACTTTACTTACGATTTCAGTTTTCAATATCTTTACTTCCTTAGACTTACAAAAAGGCACTTGAGAAATTAAATTACATAAAATCAAGTATTATAAAAATAAGAAATAAATGTTATTGATTTTCTCTTCACTTCAACTTTGTCCATTAGACCACCTACCATTAGATAAAGAGATCACTGGTTCATTGTGTTAGAGTGTAACAGTCTAACAGTTAGACACATCGTTTCATCACATCAGCATCTATCGAGGCTTCCTTGAGAACATTTTGTCTTATGTACTTACCTACCTAGGTACTGTTTGAATTTGCGAATAGGTAGATCGACAGAAACCTAAATAACAAGGCACCTGGAGCGCGGTGGAACTACCCTTATTAGATTTGCCTTAATATTCAGATTTCTGTCGGAGCTCAGTTGCTTCAGATGAAAGTTAGAAGTGCAGGCTAAATGATTTCCCTGCCTTAGTAATTATATATCTATGATGAATAATAATGTGTGTTTTTCGTTCTTGTTTCTTATTTTAAATGTGAAAATCATAATTCGAAAAGCTATCTTGTGCTTGAACATAAAATTTTCATAGATGTATTGCGGTAATTTAATACTTACCTACCTACCTACTGTCGAAATATTGATTTATTTTAAAATATTTATGTATCTCAAAGAGTTCTGTGGGTTTAATTTATACATTATACCTTTTTACATTGTACCTTGTACCTTTGCGTCCAGCATCTGCCAGCAGTCTTTCGCAGGTCGTCATCCCACCACATGGCGGAGGGCGTCCTACACTACGTTTACTGAGACGCAGTCGATAGGTTTTTTTTAAAATTGACATTGTATTTTGACTTATTTTGAAAAAAGATCACTTTTGCATAGGTAAGTATATTATATGAAAAAGCGAATTACTCGAATGACTAACCCTGTATAGATATAGATAAAGTTAAAGTAGATATAATAAGAGTTAGGTACGAACTTTAGGTACCTACCTCTACATACAATAATTTTAGGTGTTATACTTTACCTGCACGTTACAATCATTGTACCTAGGTAGGTTATTATTTTCAAGGTTGGAGAACCTTCGATTTAGAACACAGCCAAAACTTCGAACCCCTTTACGAAGATATACATACATTTTAATACATACCTACTTTTTAAAATACCTATGACCTTAACTACCTATTTGCTGTTTGCTTAAAAATTTTGGATCTCTCATGAATTGGAAATTATGAAATTGGCTTTTTTAAGATCCCGACTAGGACACAAATTGTTCAATATCGTCAGCTTCACAAAATTATATTGTACATAATGTAGGTACCTAGGTACTTATTATTTAAAATTCGTACAATTGCGTAAAATAAACAAAGATTTAAATCGTTGAAAATAAAGTAAAAAAGATTCAGGCAGCCGAGACCAGCGCGCTCTGCATAGCGCGTGCTATCGATCTTCGACGGATCGTGATTCGGAAGCAATGTATTTTTTGGTATCAAATTGAAATGACATTCCTCATGAACCTATGAATATTTTTCATAATGTCCATGGATATTACTATTATTTTATGAAAAACTAGCAGTCCGCCCCGGCTTCGCACGGGTATCTGACAGAATTTCAAAAGTTTTTACACACTCACGTTAGGATACCTAGGTAAGTACATTATTGAAGTTTTCTTACGGATCCCTAACTTTTAAAAATATTCTATAGCCTACGTTTATCATTTTAGTGCTAAAAGAATTTTCCAAAACGGTCCAGCAGTTTCGAAACCTATTCAATTCAAATAAATAACAATCAAAAAATCTTTTAATTTGATAAACCATCAGGGAACCATAGATATACTATAAGCAGGGAACACTTTTTTTGAAGTTTTTTGACGTCCCGCACCGCATTAACTTTTATTCCTTAGTCTGAACAGGTCTGAACCAAGAAGCTTAGTCTGAGCATTAACCTAGTTCTGCTAATGATAGATAGACCATGGATCCATTCATAGAGTAATGAGAAGGCTTAGTGAGAAGATATACTTTATCTATGGTTTCAATAATGAAGCTAAGAATGAATTTTTTTTTCATTCCACTCAAGCGTCCCGCTCGCGCGACCGATGACGTGTCTAACGTTCCGCCGGCGCGGGAAACCGCTGCGCGCATTCTACGCGCTACCTCGTCTCGAAAAAACGCTTCTATCACGACAACTGTTACAGCTACAACCAAGCAATAAATACAAACAGAATGCTATTGAAATTTAGAATCTAACAACACTATATGCTTATTATGATAAACAAAAAATTTCTTTTTTTTTTCTTCTGTGAATTGGCCATGGTATGGCTTATTGTCTGCGTTATTGTCTACAGAACCATCTAGCGTCAAGTAGTAGCAGCTTTCGTGGTGTTTACATAGGCAAAAAATAAATTTTGTAGACGAGAGTCAAGTGGGCCACACTTGCGGCTTGAATGTTCTACCGGAAACATTTTTACGCAACAGTTGTGACTTGAACGTTTGCGTGGATATTTTTGACTCTTATCTGTACTATAGCTAGACTATAGCATACAGCTAAGCTTAATGGAAATCTGTACGATAACTCAATAAAACAACTGCTACAATCGTGGTTTCATTCCCAAGACCCGACACCATGATCCTCGAGCTCCATTTTCTATCTGTCGCTCTATCATGATTTCCAGAGATGAGGAGGCTCCAAGGTGTTCTATGGATGCTCTTACTTCTTTGAACGAATGAGATGTTTATGACACTAACTTATCTGACACTGGCAGAGTTGTAGCGAAAAGCAAGCGGGACCACTAAAAAAGAAGTTGATATATAGCACATAGTATATATAGTATGGCTCATTGGTTTGAATATTGAAATTTTCATTTGGATCTGTAACTTTTTTTAAAAAAAATTAAAGACCTTTAATCATCAGGGATAATGTAGGATTCTATCAGTAAAAGATTTTTTTAAATTGGTCCAGTAGCTTCGGAGCCCATTCAATTCAAACAAACAAACAATCAAAAATCTTTCCTCGATAAAATATTATTAGTAGAGATAAAGAAGATAGATTCATTATGCCAGAGACCTAACAGAACGTAGGGAAATATAGGTAGGTACACAGATATATATTTACATAGATAACGCAAATGCATGTACTTCGCGTGTCCGAAACCTGACCAATCGTCAAAGTTGGTCGCCGCTAACTTCAGTTCGCGCGCGTTCATTGTTGCAGCCGGAAGGCCGCAAAAACTATAAAAATGCCTCGTTGCGTGATAATTAACTGCAATAGCCCAAAAATTTCGAGCTCCCAAAGGCAGGAACATATTTCCTATCACAGGTAAGCTATTTTAAAATTTTATTATGCTTAAATTCATATTAAAACTTTTTTTAAGTATTTCAAGCTGCTGTGAGTCCCAGAATATACCTAACTATAAATGAACGTTAAGTAAACTATATTCTTATTACGTTGCCGCGTTTGCTTTGGACGTTTGATCTGACGTTGTGTGTTAAGAGACGATGAATATCAGAACAAGCGATACTGTCGCGCATCGCTTCGACTTCGTGATACAGGCAATTTCTCATTCGTCTGTCAAAACTAGCGACTAGTGTTGTTCGTTCTACAACATAATAATCGATTTTAATCGATTATTATATCGACAGACGAGTGATATTTATAATAAACGCAATTTAGTAGATAAAACAAGCTCATGAAGGGCCAAATTTAACACGACAGCTTTAAAAGAGGAGGGTAATATTTTTAGGGTTCATATATTTAATGTGTTTTTGTTTATCCTTTCAACATAATATACGACGATATATTTAATGTGTTTATAAATTTCTATTGTATTTGAAAATATTTATATTATTTTCCCACGTGATCCTATCATAAAAGAAAAATAGATTGCGGCCACGGGACGGAAAGACTTGTTCCCGATTATACACAGTACCTACTATTTTGTTCCATACATTTTTTTAAATATTAGTTTAATTAAAAGAAAAAAGTTGATATTGTTGAATAAAACGGCGTGCCCCACTATAGATATCGTTGTAAGTCGTTGACAGCGAAGATGAGGTTAGTGTATTCATGTGTAACAGTGTTTTTAATTAATAGCGTATAAAAATATCTGTCATACAATCATTTGTGCTTTATAGAACAAAGATACACTACAAAAACATTCATCATTGTCAAGGAATAGAAAATCATCTGTAAAAATAATCGAGAAAAGCATCGGTGTCTTTGAATCGGTTTGGATTTCCCATCACTAAATGTCGACTGTGACGTCACAGTAGGTATTAAAAAGTCGGCACGCTTGGTTTCAATACAAATCGTTATACTTGCGTTATCTATGTAAATATATATCTGTGGGTAGGTAGAAAAAATTCTATCTAATTCAATTAAATAAATATTTTGAATTTTTCTTCAAAATGAAGAAGAATTAGGTACCTACCATAGGTACCTTATATAATATTTTATACATATTTTTTATATAATATAATATTTTGTAATATTAACATAGTGTCAAAAAATGTGTAAATAAAATTCTTAGGTGTAGTTTTTTTACAATTCAATCTGAACTACTTTTTCAAACAACGGATAATTTTTTTATCAAACATGAGCCTAATATATAACAACGATACAAAGAATATATTTATGATTGTAAAATGCTCTACAAACAAATACATATTATTATTTTTCTGAATTGTTTTAAAACTACAAGATTCCTTTTTTGCTGACGGTCATAATAACAGACAACAATCATCCTTTTTGTTTCAACATGCAGTGAATATTATTTATGAAACCTCCAAGACGAAAATATTATTTTTCTTCTTCAAATCGTTACCTCCACGCTTTTCCTCCATAAGAAAGGTACTCTATCTAGGGTAAATAGCTAGGTAATTGCTGTACGTACCTACTCCTGTTTTCATAGAAAATTTAAGATTAGGGATTCTTCTACTTAATGTGGGTTCGGTTACATATGGGTAACGTATATCATAATATTTTTTATTGTCGCAATCTTTAATGTTATCTTCTGGTTCTTTTTATAATTTACACCCTCCTGCGTAGAGTGAGTACTTTATAAAGGAACTGATGATTGCCATCCTATGAGAGAGAGAGAGAAAGATGGATGCCTAATGTACGAGAAGAAATGAGATGGTGAATGATCACATTGCTAACTAGCTCATCGTGCCGGTTTTTTCATTAGTACGCACTAGAATGTGCGTAAAAAATAGGCCAGAACATCGCGGATATGGCGTACAAGATTATTGTTTTCTAACAAAAAATCTATTTTGAGTACGTTAAAACTGATACAGTGTGCTTTGCGATCGTTCCTGCAACACCTAATGTTAATAAATTGCAATAAACTTAACCCGACCCCCTCGTATTCACGGCACGAGTACTGACCATCTGATAATATAATTAATCAAGGCCCTCCTGACCTTTGAATAGCATACTCAAAGCTCCTGACTGATTTAACTACCTCATTCGATGCCCTTACTTCATTCCATGCAAGAAGCTTAGACTAGACACTGGAGACTGCATATCGAATAATGAATTGAAGATAAAAAATATGACCTTGAATTACGTCACGTATGTCTTCCATCTCTTTCATTAGGGTGACCACCATTTCAAACTTTATCAGAGACTTCAGATTTTCTAATATAGGTACCTACTTCTTGCTCCATGTTACATCTGTCTTTTTACGTGGCAAGTTCGATAAGTACTGTTTGTAAGACTAAGTAGTACATATCATAGAATATTATAAGAAGTCTACTATCCTCCTGGATTCGAATTACCACATATAATTTAAGTATAATGGGCTCCTTAGTAGCAATGAATAATTTCAAAATAAAAACCAATAATTTATTTAATTTGTTTATTTACTTACTTGAAATTACAGAAATCATACTTACCTACTTAAAATCTAAAAGTATCACCCATATCCTTTATACATGTGAAAACAAAATCATTTTATGTAATTTCTGCCTTTTACTTCGAATATCACCTGAAATTTGATTTTGAGAAGTGAATCCCCTTGATCGGCGGCCAGGATTCGCTCCGGAGATGAAAATTAGATCAGTCTTTGCCTCCAGTGATATGCCTCCCCAGAACATGCATGATCCATGTATTATATTGTCAGTGTTTGTTTGAGTTGTACTGCAAGCCTAGAAGATAGTTAAAACATGACTAAGTACACTATGATAAAAGTACTATGATCACTTGATCACATAATGAGATAACTTTTGTCAAAAATATTGTCTTGCTACAGATCACCAATTATTGATTTGGAGGTTATACACAGTAAAAGCAAATGAGTAAAGAGTTGTTCTATCTATAAAAAAATACAACAAAACTTAATATTTTTTAAAAGAATCACCGGTTAAGGTTCCCGTGGTATGGATTAATTACCCAAATATGCCAAATGTCAAAATCATTGAGCATATTTTCACCATGATCTGCTATGATTTGTATTAAAATTGTATTTATCTAGATTCCTACTCCAATTTTATTCAAATCACTTTACTGAAACAAATTGAAACAAATATTTTTTTCTAAGAAAACATTTTCACTTATTATTTGTATACATAGGTTAGTATTTTCAAAAATGCTTGTGGCAGGAACCTTGGTAAATACTATTCTCATAAAAATAATGGCTGCTCGCTCATGGTGAAAATATCATCAAATTACAAATCATTTTGTTCTTATATGGGAAACTTATCCGTTGCCGGAGCCTTAAGAACCATTGCTTTATTAGACTATAACTCTATTTACCTTTTCTGAACCACAATCACATAGTCCTTGCAGATAGATTGGGTAAGCACTTTTGAGCAGGTGTCCAGATCTATCGCAGTCATAATCTGGTCGGGGTGTCGCAAAGAGGGTCCCATACATTTTTTTTTTTTTTTTTTTTTTTTTTAAATTAGTAATATTGTAATAGTTACAAAAGAGATAGCCGAAATTTTCAGGAAAAACTAAAAAAAATATTTATTTTAGACTTAGAAAAATTTTCATCGATTTTGTATGGGGCTGAGACTTAGAAAAATTTTGATCGATGCCTAACTGTCCCCGACGACGAGTGTAAAGAATCGCGTTCGCGATAGCTCCGGCGCTGCGGGAAGTGCAGCCTCTCCGCCATTGCGTAACAAGGGACAGGCACCACTGCTCACCTCCGCAGCTTCGGCTTTTTGGTCGCCTTCGGCGACCAGCCTCAGCCGCTGCGGCTCGCGCGGTGCCTGTCCCTTATTACGGCTGGCGGAGGCTGCACTCCCTTCGCGCCTCCGGCTTATTATATACACTCTAGGGGCGCCACGCACAAGACCACGTGGAGTCGGGGTACTCTGTGTCGGATCCGCCACTCAAATTGAACCTAATCAACTCTTATCGGAATGCTCTGTATCGGTATCTGTATCGGACACAGTTTGAACTCTAGCGCCGAGGTCATAGAACTTTGGGGTCAATCAGCTGAACCAAAGTTGCACCCCTAGTGACCCTCTTTACGATGGCATAAGAAAAAATATATGTTATATATATATAAAAAAATCATCATCATCATCATCATCATCATCAGCCTATGTTAGTCCACTGTTGGACATAGGCCTCCCCTAATGAGCGCCATAGCGCCCTGTCTTCGGCTTGTCGCATCCAGCATCTGCCAGCAGTCTTTCGCAGATCGTCATCCCACCTGGTCGGAGGGCGTCCTACACTACGTTTACCGAGTCGCGGTCTCCACTCAAGAACACGTTTACCCCAGCGGTTATCGGTTCTTCGCGAAATATGGCCGGCCCACTGCCACTTCAGTTGGCTAATTCTCTGAGCTATGTCGATGACTTTAGTTCTCTGTCGGATGTATTCGTTACGAATCCTATCCTTCAGAGAAACTCCGAGCATAGCTCTTTCCATAGCGCGCTGAGCGACTTTGAACTGGTGGACCAACCCTATCGTGAGTGTCCACGTCTCAGCTCCGTAGGTCATGACTGGTAGGACGCACTGATTAAAAACTTTCGTTTTCAAACATTGCGGTATGGATGACGAGAAGACTCGACGTAGTTTTCCGAACGCTGCCCAGCCTAGCTGGATCCTCCTCTTGGCTTCCTTCTCGAAATTGTTTTTACCCAACTGCAAAATCTGCCCGAGGTAAGTGTACTCAGAAACAATTTCGAGAAGGTGGCCATGTACGATCACCGGTCTTGGATCAATGTGGGCATTGATCATGACTTTGGTTTTATCCAAATTCATGCCAAGACCGATACATCGGGAGGCTGAAGCTAGACTGTCCAGCATCCGGTTCAGCTCCTCTAGCGACTCCGCCATTAAGACTATGTCATCAGCGAATCGCAGGTGTGAGATGTAGTCGCCGTTTATGTTGATGCCCTTGTCTTTCCAGTCCAGCGTCTTAAACATATCTTCCAACGCGCTCGTGAACAGTTTCGGGGATATGACATCCCCCTGCCTCACTCCTCTGCGCAGTTGGATCGGTTTAGTCTGCTGGTCCTGTACTCGGACACTCATCGTAGCGGCTTCGTAGAGACATCTCAGCACCTCGATATAACGATAGTCTACTTGGCATCGCTGTAAGGATTGTAGAACAGCCCAGGTTTCAACGGAGTCAAAGGCCTTCTCATAGTCCACAAAAGCCAGACACAGGGGCTGATTATACTCTTCGGACTTCTGTATAATCTGCCTCACTGTGTGAATGTGGTCTATGGTACCATATCCTCCGCGAAACCCAGCCTGCTCCGGTGGCTGAAACTCGTCGAGTCTCCTGGCGAGACGGTTCGATATAACTCGTGAGAAAAGCTTATAGACGTGACTTAGGAGCGAGATGGGTCTATAATTTTTAAGAAGGGTTTTATCTCCCTTCTTAAAAAAGAGCACCACCAAACTCCCACTCCACGCCTTTGGAGTTCTCCCACTGTGAAGGACGGCGTTGAAGAGGCTCTGTAACTCCTGTATAACAGGGTATCCTCCAGCTTTCAAAAGCTCTGATGTTATTCCGTCCTCACCGGGGGCTTTTCCATTTTTAAGCTGCCTCAGAGCTAACACGATCTCGTCTTGACTGATGTCTGGCAGTTCGTCGGTATAGTGGCGTATCAAGGTGGCTCTAGAATCGTGGTCGTCTCGTTGGGAACGGGGAGCATGTGCAGCGTATAAACGGCCATAAAAGTCCTCTATCTCGGCCGATATCTCCGGCTTCGACAAAACGGTCCTTCCGTCGTGCGTTGAAAGCTTCGTCAGGTGGCTCCTTCCAAGCTGCTGAGTGAATACTTTGGACCCTCGGTTTCGCTCTATCGCCTCTTCAATGAGGCGTGTATTAGAGCTCCGAAGGTCGCGTCGTACCATCTTCGCAATTCGCTTGTTCAGGTCTGACCTCTCTGACGAAGTCGCTTGGGTGGTTTCCCGTCTTTTTGTCATCAGCCCAAGAGTCTCATCCGAGAGTTTGGACTTCTTACCAGTACGCTGCTTTTTGCAAAACTTGATGCCCTCGTCCCTCAGCGTTTCTACCAGATTGTGTAGGGTCTCGTCAGCGTCATCAGTGAGTTCCAAGGCAGCGAATCTATCCCCGAGAAGCTGCTGAAACTTCTCGGTGCCCGCCATGATTTGGATTGGGTTCGGTCGGAGCGTGGACTTCACCAGACGGTTTCTTTCAAGCTTCAAATTTATATTCAGAGAGCCTCGAAGGAGTCGGTGATCAGATCCGGTATTGAACCTGTTGATCACTGAGACATCTCTGAATATATGCTTGCTATCCGTCATGATGAAGTCGATCTCATTTTTTGTCACAGAATCGGGACTCCGCCATGTCCACTTCCTTTGGGGCTGTTTCTTAAAGAAAGAGTTCATTAAGAACAGCCCCTCTTTCTCAAGGAAGTTGACGAGCATTTGTCCCCTGTGATTTCGAACACCAAAACCATGCGGGCCTATTCGGGATTCGTTGCCAGTCTGGGTTCCCACCTTGCCGTTAAAGTCCCCCATAACAACGTTGAAGTGAGCCTTGGTGGTGTGATGTAAGGCTTTGGATATGTCTTCGTACATATCCTCCACTTCATCATCCGAGTGTGTCGAGGTCGGTGCGTAAACCTGAATGACCTTCAAGCTGTAGCGCTTAGACAGCCGAAGGATCAGGTACGCTACCCTGGTCGACACACTGGAGATTTCTTCGACGTTGTTAGAGAGGGCCTTATTGACGAGGAAACCTACGCCACCCTGGGATGTTTTATCACCCTCACGAAAGTAGAGAAGATGGCCCGAGTCTAGGGTTACGGTGTCCTCCCCCTCTCTACGGACTTCACATAACCCTAGAACATGCCATTTAATGTTCTCTAACTCCACTTCCAACTGCGCTAGATGGTGATCAAGCCTCAGAGTGCGTCCGTTAAACGTTGCCAGGGTCAGTGTGTGTGGGGTGTGGTAGCCTAATGTAGCCCGGTGATTCCTAGCACCCCCTGCCCCGCCGTTACCGTGGCCGCTACCATGGCCAGGAATAGCGAGGCGGCCGGGAACTGGGGGCCATTTTGTGGCGGTTCTTGTCATTTGGGGGTATTGCCCATAATCCCCACGCTGGGCATGCGGGTTGGGGATCGCAGTTTAGTGGAGTAGTTCTGCAGAGGGCGCTGCTGCCCGCCCCCCGGTGTGTTTCCCTTAGTCGCCTCTTACGACACCCACGGGATGAGTTGGGGTGGTGAAATTCTTTATTATGCCGTCACCACACGGCACGTATAAAAAAATACATGTTGAAAATTTTCTAAGTCTTTTTCGCCTTGAAACTGAACGACACACTTTGACCTCTAGCGCCGAGGTCATAGAACTTTGGGGTCAATCAGCTGAACCAAAGTTGCACCCCTAGTGACCCTCTTTACGATGGCATAAGAAAAAATATATGTTATATATATATAAAAAAATATATCAAAATTTTTCTAAGTCCCAGCCCCATACAAAATCGATGAAAATTTTTCTAAGTGTGGGACCCTTTTTGCGACACCCTAACCTTACAATCTCTTTTTCTTAAGGTTTTTTCAAACTTTTTTTTAACTGATGGTCACCCTCTGTTTTGCAATAAACAGTCTTTACTTATCGCGTATCTTCATCAAGCGACCTTATTAATAAACAATATTAAATACACCTATACATGAGGTTAAAATAAACTAAACAAACGCCTCATAGCACTAACCAAACTTGAATCAAACGTAAAATTAGGGTTGGAGTGGAGTTTACGGGACGCAGGACTTAGAAAATTTTCGACGAATTTTTTTATGTATATATAACATGTATTTTTTTTTTATGGCTACGTAAAGAGGGTCACTAGGGGTGCAACTTTAGTTCAGGTGATCTACCCCAAAGTTCAATGACCTCGGCGCTAGAGGTCAAAGTATGTCGTTCAGTTTAAAGGCGAAAAAGACTTAGAAAATTTTCGAAAGATGTTTTTTTGGGCGTATATATAACACATGTTTTTTCTTATGGCATCGTAAAGAGGGTCACTAGGGGTGCAACTTTGGTTCAGGTGATCTACCCCAAAGTTCAATGACCTCGGTGCTAGAGGTCAAAGTATGTCATTCAGTTTAAAGGCGAAAAAGACTTGGAAAATTTTCGACATGTATTTTTTTTATATATATATATAACATATATTTTTTCTTATGCCATCGTAAAGAGGGTCACTAGGGGTGCAACTTTGGTTCAGCTGATTGACCCCAAAGTTCAATGACCTCGGCGCTAGAGATCAAACTGTGTCCGATACAGATACCGATACAGAGCATTCCGATAAGAGTTGATTAGGTTCAATTTGAGTGGCGGATCCGATACAGAGTACCCCGACTCCACGTGGTCTTGTGCGTGGCGCCCCTAGAGTGTATATAATAAGCCGGAGGCGCGAAGGGAGTGCAGCCTCCGCCAGCCGTAACAAGAGACAGGCACCGCGCGAGCCACAGCGGCTGAGGCTGGTCGCCGAAGGCGACCAAAAAGCCGAAGCTGCGGAGGTGAGCAGTGGTGCCTGTCCCTTTTTACGCAATGGCGGAGAGGCTGCACTTCCCGCAGCGCCGGAGCTATCGCGATCCTGAAACTTTCCGGCATCGACTCCAGCAAAAACCAACGTTTTTACAAAAAAGGTCAGTGACCTTGACCTCAAAGGTCACTGACTTTGTGTTCGAAAATTATTAATTTAACTTTCCGGCATCGACTCCAGCAAAAACCAACGATTTTACAAAAAAGGTCAGCGACCTTGACCTCAAAGGTCACTCACATGTGCTCGAAAATGATTAATTTAACTTTCCGGTATCGACTCCAGCGAAAACCATCGTTTTTACAAAAAAAGTTCAGTGACCTTGAGGTTAATGACTCAAGGTCACTTATCTAAGGTGCATTGAACCTTAGGTCAAAGGTCAATGACCTTGACCTTGAAAAAAAAAACATAAATTTTTTGCGTCCCGTAAACTCCACAGTGACCAAAATTAGGTCCAAGAAGACCTGTGTTCAATTTGCGTACAACTTATCGTAAAATTACACTCACCTGTGGAATTTTATATTAGATTTTGGATCCCATACGCTTTTGCAATCAAGCACTACACAATACATTGTTAAAAACTTGAATACAACTCTAAATAGCGCGTATTTTTTCCCATAAACATCTGAGGTGAACGAAATTTCTATTGCACTTGTTTGACACATTAGCTATTAGTGTTGCCATTAACAGTATATTGTCCTACTCAATCTTTAGGGTACTATAATTGGGAAGGGAACTTTTTATGTGATAGCTTACACTTAGAATTAATAATAATAGGTATTTGCATGCACGAAAACTAACTTCTAAGTTTTGAAATATTGTGAGCAAAATTTGGCTATTGGACAGTCAAATTTAAAATACCTAATAATTTAGAGCAAAAAAACTGATTTTTTTCACAGGGGTTATTATTATGATGACTAGAAAAGTTAGAGGACTTTTTACTGGCTCTTGGGATAAAAAAAGGTTAAAAGTATGTATGGATGGAAGTCCGTTATTTTTAACACGCTTTTATTTGCTTCACCTGTAATTCAAGCTAGCAGTATGAACTTAGGTTTTAGGTTAACGATTAGAACTAAATAAATACGTGAAAATTCACGCGAGTTAACGCCTTCTAGTAGGAGTGGTCGTTGAATGAACGAACAGTTTTTTTAGACTGTTTATTTGCCGTCGACTGATAAACCGGTTTACAGTTCACAGATAAACTAGTTCACTCGTGAACTACATTTGCATCACGCAGTTCATGGTCGAGCGTCGCCGAAACTGTTTCTCTCTCTAGCCAGCTAGCTATTTATTGTCTATCAAGCATTCCGTTCTCTTCACACTTGCTTGTTACGCTAATATGACTATCTCTCTTTTGCCATGCATTCAACTTCAGCAGAGTTATAATGGCGGTGCGCGGGTGCGGTGTAAAAATAAACTCTATTGCAATGCATGACAATGTATTATTGTATTAGTAGGCAAGCAGGTTTTTGAATGTTGTTTGTTTACATTACTATTTAATTATTACTTATTAGTCTAGTTTGAGATGCGCTTTGCGCAGGTCAAAGTTTACTGAAAAACAAGTTATAAAAGTGTAAATAATAGTTTGTAGAGTAGGTTATAGTATATTTAGATAAAGTGGACAAATAGTGTAAACATTAACTGTGTCAGCCTCAGCCCGTAAAAACAGTAGTGTGATGGCACCATTTTGCAAAGGACAATAATACTTTGAAAGGGACATGTAATGAGTGTAAGGAGGTTTTAAGTAATAAGTCGTCTACGGCAAATTTGAAGTTCGGAGCTGATCATGACCAATCATCATCTGGTCATCGGGAAATACCTACACTGATAATGTCTATAATATTAACTCCCCTCATTTTGTTCGGTCGGGGGGTTTAAAACAGTTCATCCGTCGGCGTCGTTGAATGGCAATGGCGCCAAGCGCTTACATTAGTTTTAATATCCTAAACAGTTTATTCTAGTCGTCGTTTACCATTCTATCAGTGAATCAACGTTCAACGATCGATCATGTCCTAAACGAAGAACGGCATAAACTAGTCGAACATTAGACTGTTTTATAAACTAGTTTATCGTGAACGATAAACGGTCTCGTTTCGTCGACTGAAAAGAAGTCGACGACTCATCCCTACCTTCTAGCCGCGCCGAGATGCGAAGAGCTAGTATTATTTTATTAGCTACCTAATATTAAAGTTATCCTTGGGACTTTCTTTTCCGATCATGGCAACCGGACACTTTGTGTGAAAAGGATAAAAAACATAAGTTAGGGTGAACGACCTCGTCTTCAATATAATAGAACATGTGCAATCTCCTCAGACGAACGAATATAGACCTGAAATACCTACGTGCATACCTAAAGTTAGTCTGGCACAAAGATGGCGGCCTGCTGTAGAGTTGCGCGTATTTTAACATTGAATATCGATAAGTAAGTAATTGAGTTGCACGGAGTTGAATTCTAAATTTTCGAATATTAGTAAGTAGAAGAATAAGTACCTATCTTTAAGCTCTGTTCAGTTTTATTTAAGTTTCTATACCTTGGTGATCCGTAACGGCCGTAACGGGTCATTAGCATTATATTACCCTCCGTCCTATCGTCTAAAAACGGGATACTACAATAGATTTCATCAAGTTCAATAAAAAACGCTATTTACTACGTACAGTACAGCTCAATTCAGTTAATATTAACACTACAACTTCCCCAAGCTTTGGCTGGCACTCAATTCAATGAATATCCTCTATATTCAGTACTAATACTAATATGTTCATATAAGACAATTATTTAGGTTGCCGCGCTCGGCCCAAGGTAAGTTTCGTGTGGACTGCCAGTTTCTGCAGCTTGTACCTTGATGGCGTGTGTGGAAGAGTCTTAGACAATCACTGACCTATCAAGCCCATTCCATCAAAAACTGACCTTTTTTGTAAAATTGTTGGTTTTTGCTGGAGTCGACGCCGGAAAGTTAAATCAATCATTTTCGAACACAAGGTCACTGACCTTTATTGTAAAAACGTTAGTTTAAGCTGGAGTATACAGGTAAGTTAAATAAATCAGTTTCAAATACAAAGTTAGACCTTTTTGTATTTTTGGAATTCTATGTGTCGGGGTATTTCTTCATGTTTTTTTTTATTGCATCGCGATCGCGATAGCTCCTGCGCTGCGGGAAGTGCAGTGCAGCCTCTCCGCCATTGCGTAACAAGGGACAGGCACACTGTGCCTGTCCCTTGTTACGGCTGGCGGAGGCTGCACTCCCTTCGCGCCTCCGGCTTATTATATACCTACACTCTAGGGGCTCCACGCACAAGACCACGTGGAGTCGGGGAACTCTGTGTCGGATCCGCCACTCAAATTGAATCTAATCAACTCTTCCCGGAATGCTCTGTAAAGTTTTTATATTGTTTCTGCATCCATATTTAACGACACACTTTGACCTCTAGCACCGAGGTCATTGAACTTTGGGGTCAAACCGCTGAACCAAAGTTGCACCCCTAGTGACCCTCTTAACGATGCCACAAGAAAAAACATTTGTTATAATATGCCTAAAAACATCTTTCGAAATTTTTCTAAGTCTTTCGCCTTGAAACTGAACGACATACTTTGACCTCTAGCGCCGAGGTCATTGAACTTTGGGGTGGATCACCTGAACCAAAGTTGCACCCATAGTGACCCTATTTACGTAGCCAAAAAAAATACATGTTATATATACATAAAAAAATTCGTCGAAAATTTTCTAAGTCCTGCGTCCCGTAAACTCCACCCCAACCAAAAATTCTGTCCCTGGCACCACACCTTTGAATCTTGGTTAGCTTGGTTCAAAGTTGCTGACGCTGCTGTAAAGGATTTACTTTTATTTTTGTGTTATTGGTACTGCGTCGATGAAATAATTCGTTATCGATAATCGATGTTTTGAAAATACCGAACCCTAACTCTATTTACTATGACGAATAATTTTCTCCTAAAATCACATAATATTCATAGTAAAACATTGAATGAATAAAGAAAAGCAAGCGGATCTTTATAAACTTTCCCACAAACAGCAAAATGTTTGAAAATAATAGAAAATGTAAGAAATTTTGAATGAATTCGGTACCTTTCCCATGCAACGTTATATTTTGATGTTTTTTGTTGATTTTCATGCGACAGCCAAACACTCTGCACATACACTTATAAAATACATCGACGGTGGAAAGGAGAAACCCTCGAACCGACACTGTGGTCGAAAATGACTTTTTAACTTATTTGAAATCAGCGATTTTTTCTGCGTCGATTAGTCTTGGTTTCGTAGCGATTTGAGCACTTTGGTGTCGCTTCAAGTAATGTTACTTTTAGGCTCAATTTTTTCAGACGCTAAATGAAGTGACAAAGAATTATAGCAATTTTGGTCCATTTACCGCTTGAAGTACCAACTCTATAGTTAGATTGTTATTTGATGTGTTTTTCCTTTTTTGTTTCGGATATTATAGGTTACTTAAAACGTTTTTCTCCGTCATAGGAAATTCTATTTTGAGCACTAAAGGTGTTTTTGCTTACTCCTATTCCGTTGGTGCCCAGTCGCTACATTCGTTTTTCCTTGCTTACCTAATATCTGTATGATGCAAATGATGTGTTTTTCCTGCATGATTGTTATATGATATTATGGATTTCAGTTGTTTTGGCAATCGCTGTAAAAAGCAGTGGCGTCGGTTAAAGTTAAGTCACAAAAAAAACCACATAAATATTTAAATTAACCGACGTCGCCTTTTATTCCCGAAACGTCGGTTCATTTAATTTCGCTGACTTCATAAATAAATACGATAGTCGGTTAGAGTAAGCATTGTTAAAGACATTGTGTATTTAAAGTAACTATTCAAAACAAGTCTTGTCGCTACAAGCAATGAATTTCGGTCTCCTTTGTGTGAATGGCGTCGCCTATAAAAGGAAGTGACATGTGACGTGGCGTTTCATTCTCCTCCGTAGACCGAGACACGTTCTCGGTGACCCCGTTGACCCAATCACCGCCGCTAACCCGGAGGTGACGTCAACTAGTACCGATTCGCTTCCGCACACTACACACACGACCAAAAACCGACCCCGCCGGATGCGGGGTCGAAGAATTCCCCGCTTCCGCCCATAGGTGCACTTGTGCACCTAGGCGAAACCTCCATACCCTCTTTTAGCATCTGGCAACAGCCCAAGCCGAGGTTCGCACCTAAGTGGTGGCCCTTGCGCGTGTTGCCCCAACCTAACTTTACCGGTGTGGCGCCCTCTGCGCCCGCCAAAAGTCCGGTAACGCTGTCATGGCCATCTGCGGTCAACAGCATTAAAGTCCATTCGAAAAAAAAAAAAAAAAGTGGCGTTTCATTCATCGGTGAACCGCCGTCGAGGCACGTCACGTTTCGTCGCATCGCGAACCGCGGCCACAGAGAGTGCGTGTTTTAGTAAATGTAAGTACCTGTAAATACTTAAGAGTTCGTGTTATAATGTTAATCGAAATCCAAAACTAATGTTTCTTTATAAAGAAGTAATAACCTTATTTACAATCAGGTAGAAACTTTTCACATTCTTAATGAGTAGCTATTGTACTATTATTTGATCGCGTGATCTTTTGATGAGTGTGATTCTGTTATTTTGCTACCTTCATGGTCTGTCTAGGTTGCGAATTTAATACTTAGGTAGTCGGGAGGCACACACCTCTCATACATACATACATAGGGTACAAGTAAGAACGAAGGCCTCCGACACCCGAAGTATCAAAAGTAAATGATAAAAACAACCGGTGAACGCTTGTTCAATACTTTTATGTAGGGTTTTAGTTTTTAACTATTTTGTAGCTGTATTATTTTTACCCTCATACTTTTCTGTTTTTTGTATTATAGTTTCACAATGGACCGGAAGATGTATTTTAAAAAGAAAATATTGGAAATGGGCGGACACCCCAAGCATGTCAAACGTAAATTGATATTTGAAGGACCACTGGAATGCCTTTTTAGTGCAACGTGTTGTACAATTAAGCTTTTAAAACAATAAAAGACAGTTTTATCCGAATATTCTTGTTTTTTATTGGTATTTTTGGGAAACAAAGTAGGGACTTCAGTTAAAATATAACATTGAATTATTACATAGCTAGTGCTTATCGTGTTTTTCCTCTACTTAGCATACTATGGTTTTCTTAGTTAACTGGTTTTTCCACAACCCTATATCATAAGCTCGATACGCTTCAGTTGTTTTTCCTCCTAGTTATATAAGGCATAGCTTGTCGCTAAATGTGTTTTTCCTTGAGTTTGTCAAAATACTGAAATTGCATTTAATGTGTTTTTCCTTCCGCTGTATTTACCATAAAATAATTAAGCGACGCATAAATCATTTTATCACGATAGCATACTTTTCTGAGTTAAATAGTAGATGTTAAATACAAAATAAAGAAACTGTTTTTTTTCCTGTCGCTCTAACTTCAAATCGTAATTTTTTATGATTTTTTTTCGTAAAATAAAAACTTTGATCGGCTCTCATGTATAGTTCCAAAATAGTCGCTTCAAGGGTTTCTCCTTTCCACCGTCGACATTATTCTCCAAGTTTGCACACTATAAAAAAGCATAATTATCGCCTATTAACTCTAAATTTCCTTCATTTTCGAATAAAAACAAGTCCGGATGACAACTGATGTACTTGTTGTTGACTGCGACTAAACATGGCGACCGGCCACAGGGGGTGAGGGGTGAGGTATTTTGTGACGTCACCAAAACAATGTTGCCATTTTCAGTCATGATCAAACTGCTGTTGTCCTTTTTTACTAATGATTATCTTCATTAGTCAAAAAGAGATGCCGATATATAAGTAACTCTGCTGTCGAAATACATCACACTTCTATAAATAACTGTTCGTAACAAGTTCGTATAGATGTTTATGCCAGATCTATATTCCTCTATAATCTACGGCAATCTCCAATTCCATGACTACGAAAACTGACACTGACAGTAAAGCGGCAAATCAGACACATATCAGCGCCAAAAAAAAGAAGTTGATTAACTATGTACCTACAGTACACCCACCACAGAGCATAGCATATAATAATCACTACGTTCCTACCAGGGGGTCGACACTAGGAGGAAAGAAATCGTACTATGGCGATGTATTATTCTTATTGCCAACCACTGCAACTTAACCTTATTTTTTCAAGTTGGCATTAATTTTACGACAATGCAAGGCAAGAGATCGTACTATGGCGATGAATGCCTCTCATTGCCAACCGTTGCAACCTAATCTAATTTTCGTTAAGTTGGCACTGGCATTTATTTTTTCTTGTTGGTCAATGGCGGGAAAGAGAAAAATTTTGTTACATTTGAATTTGAGATTGATTCAAAGAAATAAAACCTGATTTTGCATTGAGGATCTGGGAAATATGTTTCACAGCACTTATCTACCGTGTAAAAATCATTAACATGGAAAGTCGGTGTTGCAGGAAGTGTACCATTTGTGGTAAAAAGAAGTTACCTAAGACGGACATGCTTCTTTCAAGTTTTCCACTTGATCCTGCAGGCTTACCCTTGAATCCAATTCCAATCTCAATCCAATTCTAATCCGAATCAGTTCCAATCTCACTAAACTTAAAATTGGCACTCTGGAACAAAATCGAGATTGAAATTGGAATCGAGTATGAGATCGACTAGGATCGACTTCACATTGTAAATAACAGTGGTAGAATGAAATATCACGATGCGTACAGGCTTAAAAAAAAACAGCGGGGAATTACAAACAAAGTGTCCCACTTTTTCAAGTGCTTCTCGATGTTTACACAAGCTTTTCAGCCTAATTAATCTTCAACTAGTTTGCTCCGAGACTTGAAGAGTGCAGCAAAGTTGAAAGTAATTAATACATTAAAATTTTTCATCAATTAACAAGGTAAGCTGTAATTTTTTTTATTGTACGAGAACCCAAGTAAAATGATAAAATACTACCTACTTTATTGCTGGACTGATTATAAAATTAAAATAAACATTATAATTTAAAAGTTTATTATTGTTTAAGAAAATATGTTAGAGATGATGAAGATGCCGAGCTGCCCACAGTTCTTGAGCTAGTTGTGCACGAGCTTCAACTCCCCTCCTCAGCTCAGCAGAGGCAGGTCAATTTTAATCATGTGTAGCTCCTCCAAACGAAGCATCAACACTAAGTATGTTGAGGTCTGCATCACAAATCTGCAAGAAAGACCATAGTTTACTTTTAACAGAATGATTTATGGCAAGGAGATCCGCTACTGATTGTTGGGACATCATGGTGCCATGTGTTCCACCCACTAATCGTTGGTAACTTCCCGTAGCGTAAAAAGAAAGAGGAAATAGATGGTTTTCTAGTAGATAAATAGGTAAACATAACCAAGCCTACATGACTGAAACATTTAGGCTTGAAGAGTGAGAGTCCCACTACAAAATACCACGAATGAGAGTTCAACTTTGTGTTTACAAACCTTGTATCTTGAGGTTATATCACTACGACGCGAAGGCTTAGGCATCAAAGGCACTAAATCAGTACTTATAACGTTAAAAAGGCTTTTGCTGACCCTGTAGCACTTTTTGAATTCATCATTAATTAGGGGCTATTCTTCTTGCATTTCGCCTTCGCCGTAGGTCTTCTCGATGAGCACTGGTTAAAATATCACTCATAAGAAGCAAATGTGCCATTTTCTCGTTTAAAATCACTCTTTATATCAATAATAATCCTCACACAATCGCTAAAAAGTTATCTTTTGGCAACTGTGAAATCTCTATCGCAAACTCGATTCCGTTCTCAATACGAAACGTCAAAATCGCGTCAAGAGTGCCAAAAAAGTTGATATTTTCGACAAGAGTCGATTTCATTTAGTTCCATAAAATTGCACCAATTTCGATTCCAATCGTGCGCTAGTTGCGCGGTCAAGACTCTGAAGGTCAAGAGTACCAAATGGCACGATTTCGATCCCAATTTCAAATTACGATTGGAATCGAGTCTCAAGAGTAAGCCAGCTGATCGGTAAGAACCTGTACCTACCTACCTACTCGACATGGTTAGTGTAAAGCTGAATTCGATGTACCCCCTGTAGTAAAAAGGCCTCCATAATATTCCTTCCAATATTGGAATCCAGTGCTTTTATGATTTTCAGATGTCGATTGTGGGTGAAAGCATCGAGCTTGGAAGATTTGATTTATGTTCCAATTGAGAAATTACATCAGCTAAAGTTTATCTGTGGTTCACACTTTGCCCGTAAATACTTTAATATAAAAGGAAACCGGCTACTCAGCAATGCAGTGCCAACATTAGGGCTCACTAGACCACAGTTGTCCGATGACCTTTTTACTGAGTTTCCATAGATAGATATTGAAAAAACCCGCTGTTTGGGAAAAGTATGTTCAGTTCACCAATTAATTAGTGTAGGTACATAAAAGCATGTGTGCAAGAAAGTAAAAAAGAAAAAATCTAAGAAATCAGGAAAATGAGCTCTATCACCATGGAGTGCCTCTATCACACGCCTTCCTCACACTACTTCAAAAAACTCATCATATCTCCGTATCCAGCGGAGATAGACCTAGTGTGAGATGTCTATGTGACTTTTTTCCTTAAATATCCCTAGGTAGGTACAGGAACATACATAGTACCAAAGAAGAAATTTACCTACCTATTTTTTTTTATTTTAGATAAACAAACCGATAGTTCTAACAAGAAAAACTTCAATAAGGAAGTTGAAACTATCGCTGAGAGCAATAAAGAAAATGCAGTTATTGTTAGAGGTATGTACCTAACCTACCTACTTTTTATTCTTTTTATTCCCCTTTTAGTATATGTCCTAATTATTTAATTGTTTTATTTATTGCAGAAGAAATATCTAAGCAGGAGAGTAATGAAATTTCTGTCCAAAGCTATAAAACACTAAGATGTCATAAAACTGGTAAGTGCCTACCTAATTAGGGTTTTGACATGGGTTTCAAAACCCTTCTAGAATCACTTTGGGTCTGTAAGCTTGTGTTATTGGTACTACTATGATAGCTGTTATACTTAATAATGTATAAGTATCACATTAGATGAATTATTTTTGTGTACGTAGAAAAACACTAGAACACCCGAACAAATAATCTGCAGATCGTACAAATATTAGTCCCGAGGCGGAAATCAAACCGCCACCTCCTGCGTCGTAAGCGGACCTTGGCCCACCGCGCCCCACGCTATAAGTTTCCCAGTCACGCGTTTTTAGTTTCTTTTAACATAAGTAATCGATAAATTATAAATAATTTAAAATGATGTTTTATTTTACAGCCACAAAGCCTTTAAACAAGAGAAATTCGATTGCAGAAAAATTTATTGCAAACAAAGACCACGTTAAAAAGGATGGCGAAATCATCTTTAGATCTTGACAAACTAGACTCCGTTATCCTTAAATCGATTGTAACAAATTCAGTAAAAAATTACAAAACAGCACCGCATGGAAAACGATGGACTCTACAAAACAAGATCTATGCTCTTTCCATCTTCAAACGTTCACCGAAAGCTTACCGCTACTTGCAAAAAATGCTGCCACAAGGCCTGCCTAGCACAAGGACACTTCAAAGAATTTACATACTAGGTGTAATTTACATACTATTACATATTAGGTGTAATAATCTTTGTAAATAAAAGCTTAATAATTATAATCTCATATTTGTTATTTATAAAATAATTATGTCACAGATGGATTTCATTATAATTAATCATAACAATAATCTATTTTAACACGTTGAACGCTTTACGAAAAATCGAGCATTTCCATTCAGGCCATGGGGCTCACCGGTAAGCCTACCCGTACTGAACCATTTGAGCCATGGGGGTCACCGGTGAGCCGCGTCAGAAGTTTGACATAAACGCTTCCTACAAGCCACAGATTACAGCTATGAAACAAAACGCGAATGGAAGTGAGCCGCGTGGCCCTGTGGCAGATACGGACGGCGTGGTTTTCAAATCCAATAGAAACTTACAGTTTTATCAGGGTATTTGTAATGACGCTAGGGTTGTGCTAACGATACGGTCGAATATATATTTTTTACCTTTATTAGATATAACAAAAGTACAAAATAATAATCAAATATGTATTAAAATACAAAATCAAAATCAAAGCATTTAATTTTTCAAAAAAAATTGTGTATCTTGTTGAAACAAGGCAAACAAAGAAACGCGCGCGGGTGGGCCGCATCGTGACCCCCGCGGCCCCTGCCAACGGAAAACACGAAATCCTTTGCATTAGGCCACGGGACCCACCGATGAGCCTTTGACGATATCTTAAAAACTACACGGTAAAAGACGGTAATTTTTATTTTCCATCCAAATTACTTAATTTTATTAACTTTGGAATGAAAATTTCAATTTGATGAAAATGACCGATTACCTGATTTTGGCTTGGCCCAAATGGAAAAGTAAGCTAGGCTCACCGGTGGGTGATATGGCGTTCAACGTGTTAATATCGATAACTGAATATGTGACATAATAAATAACCTAAATATTATTAGATTGCATAGTAGGTACAACACTATTTAATCGATATCGACGGTCGAGTAGATACAGCACTATCTAATCGATAATGATAGATGAATAGGTACATCACTATTCTATCGATATCGGTAGTGCATTGTGTACAGGACTAGATCTGTCAAGAAATAATTATTCGCTAAGTTGGCAGTATTGCCCTTTTTGTTGGAATTTCTAGGTTGGTGTCCGTTTTAATCTCAGACGAAGGAATATAAATAGACCTGAAATACCTACGTGCATACCTAAAGTTAGTCTGGCACAAAGATGGCGGCCTGCCGTAGAGTTGCGCGTATTTTAACATTGAATATCGATAAGTAAGTAATTGAGTTGCACGGAGTTGAATTCTAAATTTTCGAATATTAGTAAGTAGAAGAATAAGTACCTATCTTTAAGCTCTGTTCAGTTTTATTTAGGTTTCTATACCTACGTGATCCGTAACGGCCGTAACGGGTCATTAGCATTATATTACCCTCCGTCCTATCGTCTAAAAACGGGATACTACAATAGATTTCATCAAGTTCAATAAAAAACGCTATTTACTACGTACAGTACAGCTCAATTCAGTTAATATTAACACTACAACTTCCCCAAGCTTTGGCTGGCACTCAATTCAATGAATATCCTCTATATTCAGTACTAATACTAATATGTTCATATAAGACAATTATTTAGGTTGCCGCGCTCGGCCCAAGGTAAGTTTCGTGTGGACTGCCAGTTTCTGCAGCTTGTACCTTGATGGCGTGTGTGGAAGAGTCTTAGACAATCACTGACCTATCAAGCCCATTCCATCAAAAACTGACCTTTTTTGTAAAAACGTTGGTTTTTGCTGGAGTCGACGCCGGAAAGTTAAATCAATCATTTTCGAACACAAGGTCACTGACCTTTATTGTAAAAACGTTAGTTTAAGCTGGAGTCTATACAGGTAGTCTATACAGGCTGGCGGAGGCTGCACTCCCTTCGCGCCTCCGGCTTATTATATACACTCTAGGGGCTCCACGCACAAGACCACGTGGAGTCGGGGAACTCTGTGTCGGATCCGCCACTCAAATTGAATCTAATCAACTCTTCCCGGAATGCTCTGTAAGTTTTTATATTGTTTCTGCATCCATATTTAACGACACACTTTGACCTCTAGCACCGAGGTCATTGAACTTTGGGGTCAAACCGCTGAACCAAAGTTGCACCCCTAGTGACCCTCTTAACGATGCCACAAGAAAAAACATTTGTTATAATATGCCTAAAAACATCTTTCGAAATTTTTCTAAGTCTTTCGCCTTGAAACTGAACGACATACTTTGACCTCTAGCGCCGAGGTCATTGAACTTTGGGGTGGATCACCTGAACCAAAGTTGCACCCATAGTGACCCTCTTTACGTAGCCATAAAAAAAATACATGTTATAGTTAGGTATATACATAAAAAAATTCTTCGAAAATTTTCTAAGTCCTGCGTCCCGTAAACTCCACCCCAACCAAAAATTCTGTCCCTGGCACCACACCTTTGAGTCTAGGTTAGCTTGGTTCAAAGTTGCTGACGCTGCTGTAAAGGATTTATTTTTATTTTTGTGTTATTGGTACTGCGTCGATGAAATAATTCGTTATCGATAATCGATGTTTTGAAAATACCGAACCCTAACTCTATTTACTATGACGAATAATTTTCTCCTAAAATCACATAATATTCATAGTAAAACATTGAATGAATAAAGAAAAGCAAGCGGATCTTTATAAACTTTCCCACAAACAGCAAAATGTTTGAAAATAATAGAAAATGTAAGAAATTTTGAATGAATTCGGTACCTTTCCCATGCAACGTTATATTTTAATGTTTTTTGTTGATTTTCATGCGACAGCCAAACACTCTGCACATACACTTATAAAATGCATTATTCTCCAAGTTTGCACACTATAAAAAAGCATAATTATCGCTTAATAACTCTAAATTTCCTTCATTTTCGAATAAAAACAAGTCCGGATGACAACTGATGTACTTGTTGTTTACGGAGACAAAACATGGCGACCGGCCGCAGGGGGTGAGGGGTGAGGTATTTTGTGACGTCACCAAAACAATGTTGCCATTTTCAGTCATGATCAAACTGCTGTTGTCCTTTTTTACTCATGATTATCTTCATTAGTCAAAAAGAGATGCCGATATGTCAGTAACTCTGCTGTTCGAAATACATCACACTTCTATAACTAACTCTTCGTAACAAGTTCGTATAGATGTTTATGCCAGATCTATATTCCCTAGTAATCTAAGGTTTTAATACATTCATGTTGAGCTCAACCTCTTATACCAAGCTGCCGTCTCTTAGAACGTAGTGATTATATGCTCTGTGGTTCCTACACCTACACTTGAATTTTGAGATGTTAAGGTATGGTAGTGTTATGCACACACAGGTGTTATGGTACCTTTACATAGAGGTATTTTCGAGTATTTCTATTAGAAAGACAAGCCGTGAATGTTAGACTAAATAATTATTGAGGTCGAATAAATGCTGTAGTTTTATCTACATACCTTCCACACTGATAGAAATCAACTGTCTGTCTTTAATGATGTAGGATGGATGTAGGCCTTTCCTCCTCATTATCATTAGATCGCCGCGCCGGCTACTGCATCATTAAATTTGGCTTAAATTTAATTAGTAGGTACCTACCTAAAGTATTGAAGTGCTAAAACCAATAACACTAATGAGTTCCGATTCTTTTCTCAATCAAACACTACTGACGTCAAGTAACCTAATCAACGATCTTGCAAGAGGTAGGGAGAACATTTATTTAAGGAATAGGCCCAGCGTGTGCTCCTCATAACATCACTGTAATGATGTCGAATATGAAGTCAATAAGTGGCGCAGCGCGCGCGGCCAGCAAGCGGCCGTTCAGAGTGTCCATCGAAGGCAATATCGGCTCCGGAAAGTCGACTTGCATTAAATACTTCGACAAGTATCCGAATGTTGAGAAACATCCGGTAAGTTCCCTTCTCCTGTTAAGTTTAAGTATGTTCTTAATTCAGAATTTTACATGAGTAGGTGCCTCTGCATCTATTACCTGTTATCCTCATATCATTCCTTACTTTTCAACATGTCCTTACTGTCTATCACTGCTAGTCTTCCAGAATATTTTTTTGGATGCAGTGAATGTGATATAATACCTACTTCCTGGCTTCTGCCACATAATTCTGAGACTCCTGACAATATAAATATACCTACATATAAGTTCAGGGATTTTTTTTCAATAATTGGTAGTAAAGTGAGCTAGTATCATTTTCAGGAACCGATAGAAGAGTGGCGCGACGTGCGAGGGTACAACCTGCTGGGGCTGGTGTACAGCGACCTGCACAAGTGGACGTTCCCCTTCCAGCATCATGTGCACCTCACACGGCTGCGGCTGCAGGCCAGCCCGCCCTGCGCTCCCCATGTCACCGTCAAAATGTTTGAGAGGTCAGTCGGCTTCTCTTTAGGGGTTCTATCATCAGATATACAAAATCTACTTGCAGACTTGTCTTAAGGTTTTGTGAATACTGCTTCTTATCTAGGGGGTACCTGCCCTCTAGTCAGAACAAAGAAGAAGAATATCAAAGAACATAACATAACAACCTACTTGAACTATAATTAACTAGAAGTTTATTTTTCACTTCTTTGTTAACAAATTGTGCTCTGTTATAGATTGTGGAAAAAAACTTTGTTTAATATCTATTTGTCTAATGGACTTAGTTATTTATGAGATACAAAAACAAATAAACAGATCAATTATAATTTCAATAGAAATCAGTTTTTATTTCAGGTCAGTGCAAAACAGCCGGTTCTGTTTTGTGGAGAACGCCAAGCGCCAGAACTTCCTGGAAGACCCAGAATACCAGACGCTGCTAGCTTGGTATGACTACACTGAGCAGTGTCTCGACATCAGCCTAGATTTAATAGGTAACCGGTTATAATTAACTAATAAATAACTGGCTTCTACCTGCAGTTTTGCATGCTCTGTTTCTATCCAGTAGCCAATATGTTCTTCATTATGTAAAATTTCACTTGTAACTATCTGTATATTTATTTTTTTATTTATATTTTTTTATCTTTTTATTAGGTATTTATTTTTGTACACAAACTCAACAAGCAATAATAAGAAAACAAAAAATTTAAGAAAATATGGCTCGAGACATTATTGATTCCTTATTTTTCTATCTGTGGTACAAACTTTTTTGTTCTGTTTTTCATATAATATTTTTTTCTTGGCAGTGTATTTGAGGAGCACTCCTGAGGTTGTATTCCAGAGGATGATGAACAGAGGGAGGGCAGAGGAGTCCCGGGTGCCTTTAGAATATATACAGCAGGTAATTCTAATTGTAATTCTTAGTGGGGGAACTGAGATCTACACTGACATCTCGCTTGGAAGTGTATTATTTTTTATCCCCCTGCCTATACGGGCAAACCTAACCTAGCAGCCTAGCTCCTTGTAGTACCGAAGCAGGACCTTTTTATACAGCATGTACAACTAGATAGATGATGCTGTGTGGATTGTCCGGCATTATTTATTTATTTTAATGTAATTGCTTACATGCTGGAACCACCAAGGCCTGCACCGTCCTGTGTTGTGATGATGTGTTGTTACGTTATGTTAATCGTCGTTCGTCAAATAATGAAGCATCGCCCTGGTCGCAGGTGCACGACTCGTACGAGCGCTGGCTGCGGGGCGCGGGGTGCGCGGCGGGCGCGGGGTGCGAGGTGCTCACCATCGACGCGGACCGGCCGCTCGCCGCGGTCAGCGAGGACCTCGACAGGTACGCCTACAAGATACTCGGCGGAAATCATACCTTGTAACATAACACCTTACATCTGATCTAGAATGAGTATATTGTTATGTACCTAGTTGTTTCTTTTTGTGACTGGAGTATGTCCGTTGATCATTTGATGATCCAGTAGATGAGACAGGAGAGGCGAGCCACGTACATCCGTGTGCGACAGATCGCTCAGTGGAGCACACAAACAGATATTTGCAATTGTCGTCGTTTGAAATCAATTCTTGAGTCGGTATTCATCATTCACTAAGTTCGCATGTATAACTAAGGAAGAGTTCTGGCCGAAGAATGGGCTGTGTTAGACTAAGTTATATATTTTTTTATATGACCATATTTCCATCTAGTACTTGACTAATGTTGCCTGAAATAAATTATTTGTTATTTTTTCAGTTTATTAGTTCTAGTTTGGACTAAAAGTCGCTATGTTAAGAAGGCAGGAGTCTGATATTAAGTATGTATTATCTTATCATTGCAACAGTTTTGACTAAAGAGTACTTTAAGTTACTCTTAATATTGTAGTCGTTAAAACTATCGATAAAATAAGTTATCAAGGTCCTTATTCTGTGAAACTAATCACTTCACTATGGAATTATTGGTATTATTACAGAATTACACATTTTGATATTTAACCTTAGATGATACATAGACACTTTAGTATGGCAGGAACAGTATCTGAATCTGCACAGAATGTTTGTCAATGTAGATACACATGTTATCATCATACATTGCCTAGAACTGTGCAAATTGCAGGCAGTATCCGAAGTTCCTTAAATCTAACCAAGGATTCTGTGATGATTCCAAGTCCATTCCACTATTTTGCCAAAGCCGTTTATACCTGCATATATCAAACATAATGTTGAGACCACTGAGTTGTATTAAAACCATACTCTTTTGAATGAGCTCCCTGGTCGAATCTATTAATTGTAAGTCGAAGATAAATTAGTTAATAGATAAATTAAGATAACACAAAGTATTGCTTTTTAATTGTCTTTGAGGTTATGATGATTGTAATCTAGTTTTAAGTGCATGTTTTTTAATGTTTTCTACTTTGATCAACGACTGTATTCTATACAAAGCAAATGTAATGTAACTAATGAGAATAAATTAATAACTGAAATCATATAAGTTTTATTATCACAAAACAATTATAATTTATTAGTTCCTAACTTTCAGGACCTATCTTGAAGTTTTGAACCACTAATCAGGATTTTAAATTTGAAACAAAATAAACCCCGAGCGGGGCGTGCTTTTCTACACGGCCTTCGCGAAATTAAATTAATTTTAGTCTTACTACTGCACAGCTCAGTCCTTACATTATTATAATTACCGTGATGTGCTCCACTGCAGGGCAAGGCCTCCCTCCGTCGTATGCCGATGTCCCGCAGTGGGAAAGGGAACAAAGCTACAAAATAGATCCTAAAACATATCCCTAGGGTAGCGTAGGTGGAGTCAGCGGTAGAGGTGGTCTGCGCGGATGTTGGTCGCGATCTCGCTCTCCCACTTGTCTCCGTTGGAGAGCAGCTTCTCCTTGTTGTAGAGCAGCTCCTCGTGCGTCTCCGTCGAGAACTCGAAGTTGGGGCCCTCCACGATCGCGTCCACGGGACACGCCTCCTGCAACCGCACACACACACACACCCCTGTACTGAGAGCCTGCCCACTGCCCACTGCCCACTGCCCGGCGTACCGCATCACAGAGCTGTAGCGTGGATACATAGCCAGTTAAGATAACGACTTGCAAAAAACATGAACTAATAAGTTATTTATCCAACCGTGGACTAGCATATATGATGCATATCGTGTCGGGCGGTCGTAAGCTGTACACCCCCCCCCCCCCCCCGATTAGTACATATTTCTCCCCCCTGGGCCGCGGGCTGGCGACGCCCTTGACTGTACTTACGTGGACGACGGGGTTGATTATACTTTGAGTAAGGCTACTCAGATTCTTATACATAATTTTTGTATACAGTCAGACTACGAGTGTAGTTTTGTTATTATAGTGCGTAGGTCACCGCACTGCGGGATCTCTAGAAAATGATGTTATGCTAAAAATTTAGGATTGCGGCGGGATTGTGTTCGCATTGGCAGTGCATTATTTAATTTCCGAGTGTATTCCGACCACTAGTGCAGCTCAATGCTGGCAAAATCCATTTTTCGGCCGACCAAAACCTATTTAATAAATTTTGTGGAAATCAAACCCGCAATTTTATTGGTTGCAAGCGGACCTTCGCCCCTGAAGTTGTATTTATTTATGTTATCAAGACATCCAGTGCCAGCCAAAGCACACAACGTGTTATGTATTGAAAGAATGAATATGAAGTGAGAGTGTTAGTGATCTGTCTTGTGTTGTGTTGTGTTGTGGTGTGTAGTGGTGTGTAGTGGTGTGTGCTCACCTGGCAGAAGCCGCAGTAGATGCACTTGGTCATGTCGATGTCGTAGCGCGTGGTGCGCCGCGAGCCGTCGCGGCGCTCCTCCGCCTCGATCGTGATCGCCTGCCGAGCACCCGCGCATACATACACATACATGTAGGGGAGAGCAAGGCACGGAGGACACTCACTCGCCCACGGGTTATAAAACATACAACTGTATAACTAATAAAACCAACTATAAATAATAGTGCTTACATTTGAAATAAACTTATACTTTACTATACAATACACTGCGGAACATGCCTCTCCCAAAGTTTTCCATTCCATATAGTCACGGCATGCACGCTATTGTACACCTCCCGTGGGGGAATACAACGTAACCAAACCCGCTCTTACGACGACATCTACAAAGGGAGTTGATGAGATCGGTTCTGCCGCCGCCGGCAGTTCATTACTGGTCTTCAGTTCCAGGTTTCTTGACTAGGACTAATTAAATAAAACTTATTTTAGCTCAAGGTATGTAATAACCTGCGAGCAGTGCTTTTACTACCTTATTGTGCAGGCATATTATACCTATCTTTTTCTTATTGGTATGGGAGGTTTGATTGAAGGTGTACTGTTCAAGTTAACAATATGTCATCTGTGTTAAGGCTCTGGGCACGGACGAATTTCCCACACAAACGTAATACCAAAATGATTTGTAATTTGAGCATATTTTCACCATTTACTGCTATTATTTGTATTAGAATAGTATTTATCTAGGTTCCTACATCAAAGTTTATTCAAAACACTTCACTGAATTGAAACACGTTTTCTTATGATCTGTGTAGATAGACAATTATTTTCAAAAAAGCTTATGGTTGGAACCTAGATAAATACTATTCTATTACAAATCATTTTGGTATGACGTTGGTATGGGAAATTCATCCGTGCCCAGAGCCACCTAGTTAGCACAGACAATACAAGTTGCAGTACCCTAGTGACTTACAGAGGTAGGTATAATGTGATGAGTAGAGAGGTAGCGTAGCACTGACCTGCGCCGGACAGATGGCCTCGCACAGCTTGCAGGCGATGCAGCGCTCCTCGCCCGACGGGTAGCGCCGCAGCGCGTGCTCGCCGCGGAACCGCGGGGACAGCGGGCCCTTCTCGAACGGATAGTTGATCGTGGCTGGCTCCTGCAAAACAAATTATTATGTACAACTCTTATCTAGCCCCAAGCTGAGCACAGCTTGTGTTATGGGTTCTAGATGACTGATATACGTAATACATTATTATAACATAATATAGATATTTTTTATTATACACGACGAAGGAAGATCCCTCGTTACGCTTTTTAAATGGCTGACGTCACTATCATCATTGTCCTGTTGGTAGAAGTCCGTTCCATCCAAGCGACCGACGACTCGAGCAAGAGATTCCTGGCCCGAACGATCCCACGACACAGTTGATGACGTCACGATTTTCGCTGTCCGGATATTCCTCGATAGAAGGTAGTCTTAATGAAACAACATTTAGAAACAAGAAAGTTTATTTATTCCAGGGAGGTCCGTTCGCTCCGAGGGCTCGAGCAAGACTGAGTGTTTTGTTTTACTCGCCCGGTGGCTTTATTTATAGCAAAAGGTCGCCTAGCAAACTTGGTACGATGTTTTTGAATTATTATCAATCACAAAGCTCTTATAGGAAACCTAACTAAGTCAACTCAATTAACTCTTAAAACTAGATCGTAGTGTAGAGATAACGTCTTCTCGCCGACATACATATAAAACTACCAGAACACCCTGAACGAATATCTGCAGAAGATGGTGCAAATAATTGTCCCGAGGCGGGAATCGAACCCGCAACCTCCTGCGTCGCAGGCGGACCTTCGCCTACTGCGCCACAGAGGTCGTCAAGTTTTATCTTTACAGAATTTTAACTGTGGAAATGTTAGTTTTTTTTTTTCAATAAATTTGCTATAAAAGTTATGTTTTTAATTCTTTATTGCACAATAAAATATACAAAAATAACATTAAAATGTTAAAGAAATGGCAATGGCGAGCTTAACCCTAAAAAGAGTTCTCTTCCACAAACCTTGTTACAAGTTGCCTGTGCAGGAATGCTTCTTGTGTTGCTAGGTGCTGAAACATCGGTTGCACAATATTTGGGCAGGGCCTCAGTAATATGAACACCCAAAATTTTGGGACGTACAGAGTGTATCCAGGGGAAATGATAAAGCTGATGCACTGGCGAGGAGTTTCGAGAAGCAACCAGGGGGGACCGAGACAATGTTTAATGGTAAGGAACATTCAGTGAAATCTGCTCATGGATTCATCAACATTATGCACAACACTAAGACAACTGAGTAAGTATCCAGTATTGTAGCTGCCTACATTCGGGTTTAAAACCGGGAAGGCCTCCTTTGACTGTGATTTGTATGAAAACTCCTACATCTGATAAATTCGCCGCTAATCATCAGCATGGTCACAGGACACTTTACTTAATTCGGATATCATGGACAGCCCCATGCAGGGGACAGCCATGCACGTGCTTGTAGAGTGAACACTGAGAAAGCCTTGTGGACATGCCCAGTGCTTGAGAATATGTTTCTATTATACAAAATAAAATTAAAGCATAATTCTTCTAATCACTCTCCTTTGTGGAATCCCAATAATATATTTTCTATTACATTTGCTTTAACAGGTAGTATTTAGTGACATATGAAGTATTATTATCATTTTGTAATACACAGGCAGATCTTAACTTGATGCATGTATATCTGAGTCCTTCTAACTGATTGTCCAGACTATTGTACAGAATCCTCACCCTGCTGGCCCCTAGTTGAGGAGGAGGCTTCACACCAAGTGCAAGGAATGTAGGTACAGCACAAGCCAGCATGTAAGTGCTCATAGTCGTGGAATGGAGGTATTTCCTTTTGTTAGACGAAAACAAAATGTCTTCCGAGTTTGGTATACACACTCCCATGATACAATTCATGTCACCTTAGACCTCACACATTCACAGTTGCATGTGTAGTGTCTTGAGTGAGTCAGGAAAGTAAAATACTACTTTACTTTGCAATGCAACATAAAATTACCTTGAAAATATGAGCTAGAGTGACCGCAAACCCTCTCGCCAACTCAGTCCAGAACAGAGTCTGCGCAGCTCGGTTGGTCATCTCTCGCAGGGACATGTCGGGGTCCTCGGCGTTCACGTACATGTAGCCGGGCACGCGCGGCGGGTACGCCTTCTCGCCCTGCTCCGCCGCGGAGCTGTACCGCGCTCGCCGCACCGCGCACCCACCCGCGCCCGAACATCTCACTGAAAGTTAGCTAATGTAGGTCTTTGGCTTGTCAAAACTTACAATTTCGAGTAATTGGCTCAGATATGGTTTACGGCAATTTTGCAGCTTTGGTCCAACGAAACCAGAAATCGTTTCAGTGCAGAACTCGGTTAAGAGCAGTTTTTCAGCAAAATTAATAGCTAAATCAGCTGGATCATTTAGGAGGTTATAGACAACATTGCGTAACAGATCATATTGCGGGATAACTAGACGTTTTTCCAGATATCTGGGTTCAGTAAACTGCCTATTACCTCGAGTAGAAACTGAGAATATTTTAGCGAGCGACATTTTCGCTAAAATCTAAAATTTAATTCAATATTTTTCAATAACAATGAGATTGACTTGTCTTCTTAGTAGGAGTGTGTCGTTATTTAACTAGATAGTTTTATAAACCGTTGACAGAATTCTTTAACGATAACGTTAAGCCGCTATTCAATAACTATCTATAAACGCTTTCGATCTAAACGAGCAAATTTCAACGAAACGACGACGCGCGTCATGCACCTTCGCAACTGAATGCGTGAATGCGTGAAATAACGTAAAGCCGCTAAGAGTGAAGACAAGACGTGAGTGAAAATCAATCAGTGAAATGTGAAACAGATAATCATTTCGTGAGTGAGTGAAATTTAGCTTTCGTTGAATTTTGGATTGTGAGTGATTGGACCGAACATGTGAATTAGTTAGTTATATTTTGTTGATTCGTTGAGCGACGTAAAGTGTAATTTTTCTTTGCATAATAAATTCATGCCGTTAGAAAAATAAAGTTTATTCAGACAAAGTATTGGCTGACATGATTTCTAATTTCATTGTCTATTTTTTTTTAAATTAGGTAGGCATGTGTTTAGCTTTTGAATGTTGAATTTCCTGCCACAAGTTAGCTAACAATCAGAAAGAACGAAAGAAAATCGTTTAATCGGCTCACACAAGAAAACTTATGTACCTACAAACCTTAAAATAAATAAAAAAGCATTAGTTAGAGGAAAGTTTTCGTGCGAAAGTGTCTACACGCACGGCTGACATTCTACAACAACTAAAAACAAAACGTAAAATGCAATTTTAATATATGTAATGTTAAACACGGGGTCCCCCGTAGAGCGAGTAGATGGTATAATAAATCTATGGGATCCCAAGTCAAACAATCAAACCGTTCGGACCAGACCAACAACTGACGTGACTAGTTCCCGAACGAAACCATTCATTTTTTTGTTTCGAACGTCCAAACTGACAGTTCGTTCTGAAATCATTTGACAGTTGACTTGACATCTTCGATATGGCAATATGACTTTGACAGTTATTGACTGCCAAAAAGTGACATGACTTGACTTGACTTCTTTGTTATGGCAATAGTGGATTGTCCAGCATTATTTATTTATTTATTTATTCTTATTTTTTAACGGTTCTTAACGATAGATAGTTATTTTAACGGTTTACGTGGCCAATTAGATAGTTACGTTATGTGAATGGAAATTCTCTTAACGACACACTCCTACTTCTTAGTTCTTCGATGGCAAATATGTATGTATGTCTCTGATTTGCCACTTTTCTGCCACTGTCTAGTTCATGGAAATGTCTTAGTCATGGAATGGAGGCAATTTCGAGTTTATGTTTTTTTTCTCCCCCATGTCATCAAACTCCAGCTGAGGAAAAAGAGATCCATATGCCGTTTGTGGTCCCGAAGTAGATGCCCGCGACTCAAGACTCAACTGAATAAAGTCACTGCTGAAGTAGCGGAAGCAGTGCATGCCTGGCGTGGTCAAACTTGGGATATGAGGATTGACGAAGCAGCAGAAAACGAGGCGAACTTGCACGTACTTAATCGACAGTTGACAAGAACCCCAACTCCAACATACCCTCTTCTGAATGCTCAAGGTCAGAGAAAGTTTGCACCAACCGACCGGGCTGAAATCCTGGCAAATCACCTGGAAATACAATTTACACCACACCCGATCCCAGCAGACGCTCCAGACGAACTCGTCACCCACTATGCTGTAGTTGAAACAACCGTAGACGACTTCCTCACGCAGACGATTCCGACACTCAGTGGAGGAGAGTTTATTTCACCAGCTGAAGTTCGAAGAACGATTCTCCGCCTGCCAAAACGGAAAGCCCCAGGAGATGATGGACTTCCGAATACTGCCCTTCGTCACCTTCCTAGAAGAGGCGTGGCGGCCGTAACCATGCGGTGTCCAGTGTCCGGTTCGCAGTATAGCGTTGAAGACAACGCTATACTGCGAACCGGACACTTCCCGAACATTTGGAAGATAGGTAGAGTCATTGTGCTTCCGAAACCCGGAAAGGACCGTCGGTTCCCCTCCAGCTATCGACCAATAACACTATTGGCAACGATAGCTAAACTCTTCGAGCGTCTTCTACTCCGCAGGTTGGTCACGCACATAGAACCTAGGCCAGAACAGTTCGGATTTCGCAGCCAGCACTCCACAACTCTGCAACTAACAAGAATTCTGCACCACCTCACCTACAACCTGAACAGCAACCACTCTACAGTTGGGATCTTCCTAGATGTAGAGAAGGCGTTCGATCGAGTGTGGCACCCAGGCCTGGTCCTCAAGCTGATCGCCTCCTCCACACCAGCTGCCATCATCCAGGTGGTCGCATCTTTTCTCCGAGGACGGAGCTTCTACGTTGCAGTCGAAGAAGCCAAGTCACGGCCTCGACCCATCATGGCAGGAGTGCCACAGGGAAGCTGTTTGTCTCCTGCTTTGTATGCGCTGTATACCAACGACATCCCTACCCTGGAAAACCAATTACTACCCGGAGAAAAAGATGCCACTCTAGCGCTTTTCGCAGACGATAGCGCCTACTTCACCACCGCGCCTAACGCATCCACAGCTGCTAGCCAGATGCAACGTTTGCTTAACCTCTTACCAGCTTGGTTAGATAGATGGCGCATTGCAGTCAACGCTGGGAAAACGGCAGCATTGCTTGTTACCCGTCGGCGCACTGTCTTACCACCTCTAGTACTACGAGGACAAGCCCTAGATTGGCAAACCTCCGTCCGATATCTAGGTATCGACATAGACAGGTCGCTGACGATGAACGCGCAGGTGGAGCGCACGTTAAGACAGACACGTGCAGCCCGAGCAATGCTGCGGCCTATTCTTACATCCAAATTGCCGTTGAGAACCAAGACAGGAATCTATAAGACCTACGTACGCTCCCGACTCACATATGCAGCGCCAGCTTGGTATTCTCTGTGCTCTGCGACGAACCATAAAAGACTCCAAGCTCAACAAAACATCGCCCTCAGAATCTGTACAGGCGCCGGACGGTACGTGAGGAACAGCGTCATCGCACGTGACCTGCAGATTGCCTCGTTAAGGGAATTTGTGGTAAAACTGGCGCGTAGAATGTACGACCGAGCAGACAACTCCCGCCACGTACATCTTAACGGACTTGCCCCTCTGCACACAAGACCACCGGACGCAAAAACCTGCTGGCGACCCCTGCCCCGGGAGCTTTTGGAGTCTCCCGATTCTATCGCTCAAGAAGTACCAGCACAGCCAACAGGCTAAAGAACAGCTTCTGAGATCCTACAAGGCCCTCGAAGCGACAACACGGGACTCGGGAAAAGTTTTTCTCGACGCTGAAGCCAGAAAAAAGAACTTTAGTTCGTTTCTTACCTGCATTTGACAACGTAGAGTCGAATGCCGAAGACCACTGACGACGAGTTTATGTGGGCAACACCACAGAGAATCACCACAAACAAGAAAGGCAAACAAAACACCTTGGCAACACCAACAGGGAAAAGTTTCATTTCATGCAGTGATGCCAGATGCACTGTAATTACAGTAGATCTACTGTATTTTTACGCCATCTACTGCCTACTGTATTACTTAAAAAACAGTGTATGGAGAGCACTGTATTTTTTTACTCACCTAAAATCTATTTATGATGATAATGACACAACGCTATGAACTCTAAAAACGCCCCTTACAAATACACTCCCGCTTTTTTGTCGCGAATTCAACCAAATTTGTCTATGCTATGGTATTTTTCCGGTAGGAGATTCCTCTTCCGGTAGTAATTATTGTATACGGAAGCGGAATCTCCTCGACAGGGAGTTCCCCGCCCGTTCATCGGTATTATCCGACCAAATTGAAGTTGAGCACGTGATCACGTGATATTTCAAACGTGTCATTTAAATTGGTAAGGTAACTATTGCAGAGTCCATTAAAAAAAACATTACGAGTGGGAGTGAGGGGTTTTGTTTGACTGACTGAGCTGACTTTTATTGTTGTTACCAGAAATTATCATGTCTGCTTTATCCCAACAGACAAAATGCTTATGGACTTTTACTCGGGAATTTATTAAACAGGGAGAGGAGTTGGATTAAACGAGAGTGACAGTGAATAATAGAATGTTTAGTTGGTAAGATAATAGAAATAAATAAAAATTGTACGTGAATTCCACTGTAAAAAGCACTGCATTTTTATTTAGAAAAACACTGTATTTTTGTTGTAAACACTGTATTTTCAAGGCTCTAACACTGTAATTTTGGTTTCCCTATCTGGCAACACTGATTTCATGTGTCAAACAAAAGTTCAAAACAAAACGATTTCTTCGTTCAAAATATAATAAGTAAGTTATGAATCTTTTGTGCAAAACAAAAATGGAAAGTCGTCCACTTTATTTACTCGAAGAGAGGATGAAAACCTTCAAAATGTGGCCGTTCAGTAATAAAGATAAGTGCAACGTACGGAATATGGCTGAGGCTGGGTTTTACTCGATGGCGACGTGCAAGGAAGACGCGGATGCAGCGAAATGTTTTCTCTGCGGGAAGGAGATGGACGGTTGGGAGCCCAATGACGACCCTTGGACGGAGCACCGCGACCACGCTCCCCAGTGCGCCTTCGTTCAAATCGGGAAAAACGAGGACGAAGTTCTGGTACCTACGTAACCTACTAAAAATGTATTTTTGCCGGCCTGATTTATTTACGTATGAGCGAACGACGGAGGTGGACGGCATACCAAAGCAGCATGTATGCTCATTAGGGGAGGCCTATGTCCAGCAGTGGACTATTATAGGCTGGTGATGATGATGATGATGATGATGTATGTCAGCAGTCGTGACAACAGTCTTCATTATTTGCGTTCTTATCTTCCAAATTTCAGATTGACACCATCTACATCACACAGCTTCCTTATAACAAACAATCAAAAAGTATTTATTTATAAAATAAGGAGACCAACAAAAAAAAAACACATTTAAACTTCTATGTACTTATCAATTAACACAGAGTTATTTCTTGGAATATTATATATTAGGTATATTGATATAAAAGTATGTTTACGGAATCCTGTCTTACTAAGATAAATCTTGTATGTATGCGAGGGACCCCAACTTCAGATTTATATACTTGTTCCAAGTAGTAATGAAGTTTAAATTATAGTTAAAGTATTTAAACTATAGTTAAGGATAGATAATAATAATGATTTTACTTCTCATACATGTTAGTTTCCGTGTAAAATTTGAATTAGTCCACCAGAGATAGAGAGAGGTGTTGTGTGTAGGTGTATTATGTATGAAAGTGAGTGTGAGTGTTTGATCTACCTAGGACACCAGTCTCGTGAGAGTCTAGGCAGTCGATGGCACGAGTGTAGAGTGTGTGTTTGTTTTATTGTATGTAAGGCTTCATGCTAAGTGTGAATGTCTGGGATTAGGTCACTTTATAATATTTTTGTCATTGCTTCAGCTGCTAGAGCTCCTGTCCAATGTGAAGCAGTACATGATCAACGAGACGAAGCGGCTGACCCAAGTAGTCAAGCAGAACATTGAGGATGAAGTTAAGGGCACCAGACGGAGACTTAGGAAATGACCAAAATTTTACTCTTAACTATACCTATACTTCTACTGATAAGAATATCAAAATATTATATTTTGATTTTGTAAGAATGTTATTGAAAGGTAAATAAAATTACATTGTTTTGTAATAAATATTGTTATAATTTTAATAACTATCAATTTGTCTGGTTTATCTAGAGCTTTATTTATATTTAGAAGATCTCATACGCCACATGAGATCCTCGGCCAAATCTGCAGCCGCACCAGCCTTCACGGATGTCCTCGGAAGATAGGAGGGCGCAAGTGTGTCGACGCAAGTAGCGTCCCACACAATGGGCCTCCCCAACTCCCATGGGACAAGTGTCATACCGTCGGGCCTCTTACCATCGTTACGCAACACAATGTTCGGTTCGAGAATATTTGTGACCAAGGCCTGTCGGATGATGGCTCGTTATCCGACTCGTTCATGACACGATAATCCGTGATGATGAGCAAACTGTTCGACAGCAGTACCGCACTGGCCTTGATGAGGCGCGCAACACCTTGCACCCAACCCAACCTAGAGATGTTGCGATAGTTACGCAGGGTTACGTTAGGTATATCTTCGCAACCAATAGACCGATTTCAATGATTTAAAAAGTATCGTACCTAAACGAGTAATCCATCCATTGATTTACAAAATTAAAAGTAATGTCGTGACTCGTGATCTGCCTTCCTAGATGGAGTCGGGCGTAAATGAATGCGATCCGTGCACCTAGCTTACATACAATGTAGGTACACAATAGGATCCCATCAACCCCCCCCCCCCCCTACGACCATGGCGGGCACGATCTGCAGAGCAGGAGCACGTACATTTATATTAAGTATAGTCTAATCTTAGTCTTATCACACTTTTAGTTTTAATAATATTAGGTAGGTACATCTTTGCACAAATAAGTTTACTTACCAGATACCTGTACCTAATACTCTACGGCGTCTACCCTTTCTATCCGCTGATGTTCCCATCCCTGTTTGTTATAGGCACACCAAACTGGCTGTAAGGCGGGACGTCGCGCTAGCTACTTATGTTGTTAAGGTTCTAAGGGGGATCATTTATAATCCGACAATTTTGGCAGAGATGAAGCTGAATGTGCCGGATGATTTCGTGCACAAGCGAAGGAAGCCTACTATAATTGCTCTGCCTCGAGGAAGAACCAACCTTATGAACAAAGCTCCATTGACGCGATGCATCCCCACACTCAATGTACTGGCGGAAAGGGTCGATTTATTTCACTGCTCTTTGAACGAGTTGGCAAAGGCTTTATTATTTATAATATGCTATGAATGTTGTGTGACTTATTAATTATTTTATAAATTTACTTATTATTTTTTTATGTTATGTGTAGGTACGTAGTAGGTAATTTAAAACTATTGATCGATTATTATTATATTTATATGTTATAGTTAGGAATTTGAGACACTAATTTATCTTTTATGTAATAGGAATATAATAAACTAGTGATTAATTAATTATGCAAAATGTTGACGAATTCAATAATTTGAATGCATGCATTAAGATGGTGACTCTACTTCTTTTGTATAAATTAAGTGCTCAATCGCATTAGGTATTCCTGTGATGATAGCTGTACTGTAGCATCACAACGAGCGCCTTCCATTCGTGTGGCACTGTAGCATTACAGCGTGCGCCTACCATTCGTGTGGCACTGCATGCATCCCCACCACGCTCTCACGACCGGCCGCCGCGCCGCCGCGCGCGCTTATAAGGAGCCCGCTCGCCACTGCACAATCAGTCTTCGCTGGCGCATCGCTCCATCCGCGCATCGGAAGAGCCGCACTAGCCTAGACGCCTCCCCTCTCCCCCCTCTCCTCCCGTGGGTGACGCATCCCTCTGCTTGCTACGTCGCGTACTCTGCTGCGGACGCACTTGCCGGGAACGTACCTACTTCTTTTCCCTTATGAACTTTACGCTACAAACTGGCGCTCAACGTGAAGGCCCGGAAAACTAGCCCAAGAACAAGAAGATTAAAGAAAGAACGCGACATAGACTCCATGAGTTTGTCGGCAGAACAGTATAAATAATTATGCTGTTGGAGATGTTTTAGGGCAAGGGGAGAAAGAAGATGAACATCGTGTCGAATACGCCAGTAGACTGTTGAAAGGCTACAGTGATGATGCCCAACTCGTTGTTCCGCAACATGAATGGGCCAACGTTCTCTTCGTGTATCACGACGAGCCCTTGGCTGGACACTACGGTGCAGACAAGACTTACCAACGCATCTCAAGAAGATATCACTGGAAGGGCATGAGGAAGTACATAGAGGCCTATGTTAAGAATTGCTTAGCATGCCAAAGGTATAAGCCATCGAACTTGAAGCCAGCAGGACTACTACAGACGACACCCGTCAACCAACGATTTGAAACTGTTGCCTTTGATCTATTTGGACCCTTGCCTCCTACTAACAATGGTAACACATGGATACTGATTGCTGAAGATATTGCTACGGGATGGGTAGAATTATTTGCCCTGGAAACTGCTAGCGCTGAGAGTTGTGCAAAAACCCTGATAGACGAAGTTTTCCTACGCTATGGGATACCCCGTCGTCGGTTGATAAGTGACAATGGACCACAATTTGTGAGTGCTGTTATGCAGCAAATGACCTACTGTCTACGCATTAAGCACACATTCACTCCAGTGTACCACCCCGCAGCAAATCCAGTAGAGAGAAAGAATCGAGACATGAAGACACAACTAGCGATCTTAGTAGAAGAAGATCACAAAAGCTGGGATGATAAGCTACCCAGTATACGATTTGCAATGAATACTGCAAATTGTCTCTCAACAGGCCATACTCCAGCGTATTTAACTTATGCGCGAGAACTTCGTACTCCGGACGATAATACGCACGACCTACGGCAGATAATATTGTCCGAAAACTTCGTGCCAGAAATAACGCCCAAACTATTGCTTCTTGCTAATACGCTGAATAAAGCTAAAGATATCAGAGAAGGAAAAGAGGAACGCAGGAAGGAAACTGCAGATAGAAGACGTAGAGAAGATCCTGGATACTCTCCTGGAGACTTAGTCTTAGCCGCTGCACATCCAGTCAGCAATGCTACTCGAGGGATCAGTGCCAAGTTTTGCCCACGACGAGATGGTCCCTACTTAATCTTAAGTCGCCATGGCACTTCTTCTTATCTGATTTCAGATCCGAACTCACCTGATAAACCTCTCGGTGTGTACCACGCCTCAGCCTTGTCTCCTTTCCAAGGCCACTCAACGAGCTCACTGCCTCCACCCGTGCGCCCGTTGAAGAAACGTGGGCGACCGCCCAAGCCGAAGTCTACCACGGCGGCAGCCCTGCAACCTGTTATCCGCAGACGAGGGCGTCCGCGGAGAACAGCTCTCACCCAATAGCGAGCTAAGGAGCTGGCTACTCGTCGGGACGACTTCGCATCCAGAGGGGGAGACTGTAGCATCACAACGAGCGCCTTCCATTCGTGTGGCACTGTAGCATTACAGCGTGCGCCTACCATTCGTGTGGCACTGCACGCATCCCCACCACGCTCTCACGACCGGCCGCCGCGCCGCCGCGCGCGCTTATAAGGAGCCCGCTCGCCACTGCACAATCAGTCTTCGCTGGCGCATCGCTCCATCCGCGCATCGGAAGAGCCGCACTAGCCTAGACGCCTCCCCTCTCCCCCCTCTCCTCCCGTGGGTGACGCATCCCTCTGCTTGCTACGTCGCGTACTCTGCTGCGGACGCACTTGCCGGGAACGTACCTACTTCTTTACCCTTGTTGAACTTTGTAATAATTAGTACGGGAATAAAACTTCAATTGTACGTGACGGTGTATTTTATTTCACCCGCTACAGTACAATATATTTAATAGGTACTCTATACATAGAATACACAATAAAACTAAATAAATTAATGTGATATTTAATGTGAAATATTTTTTTTTCTGATATTTAGCCGTGAAGGCCATTTATTAGCTTTTTTGTTGCTTAATGTTAGTCAACCATTTTGTATTTAGGTATATAAGCTGTTCTATGCCTTCCTTAACATAAATAAATAAATCAATTATTCAAAAATATTTCAAAAAGAGGACATAGTTTGATAAAATACTACAGAGGTAAGAAAAGTGGGCGATGAACCTAATAAAAGTACAAGATTTCAAAAAGGGAGCAATATACGGATGGCTAGAAATAATAGATGAAATTCTATAGGGGCAAGCGGCGAACGGACCTATGGATTCATAGAGGAGAGTTGCTATGGCTACTGGCTACAGAGTGCGATTGTTTGGTTGTTAGGTAGCAACCATACTCAAAATAAAACAAACAGACATCCTGTCTGTCACCCTAACAAACATGGCCTGCGCATTTATTTAGTTTTATACTTTCATTTTTGTAAGCAAGTAGTGAACAAAAACTGAAGATGAGTAATGAAGTTAAAAATTTAGAAGCATACGCCATTGTGGGATTTGATGGTAGGTGTGATTTGATTATTATTATTATAAATACCTAAGTATATAATTTGTTTAGTCCGTTCATAAGTGGTGGTTTTATTCTTACATCCACATAAAACAAATCAAACTGCAGGTACCTAGTTTAAATATCTTGCCAGAGCCTGAATTGTAAATAAAAAATAATGCCGGACAATCCACACAGCATCATCTAGCCCCAAGCTAAGCAGAGCTTGTGTTATGGGTACTAGATGACTGATATACGTAATATAATATTATTACATACCTACGTAGATATTTTTTATTATGCATAGAATATCGATCGTACAAATATTTGTTCCGAGGCGGGAATCGAACCCGCAACCTCCTGCGTCGCAAGCAGACCTTCGACCACCGCGCCGCAGAGGTCGTCAAAAAGAAGTGTTGGAGGCATGATAAAAGTAAATTTGTAGGGTCCGCTATCAGGGGCCTCAAGGCGCACCCCGACGGCGAGCACGTGGTGTATCCCGTGGGCAACAAGGTGTGCATCCAGCACTGGGAGACCAAGACGATGCACTTCCTGTCCGGACATACCAACAGGTGAACTATGCACACTACACTAGGTACCATCAAACACTCCAATTTCGCCTGGCGCGTAGGTATTCGCCTTATTTTTAATGGTAACATGGACATTATGTTTAATGGTAATATACAGGGTGTCCCGTAACTCAACGTCAAGCCGAAAACCCAAAATCATTGATGCACTAAACGAACTTAACAATATTTTTTTTTTCAAAAACTGTACTCAATATGTTTAAATTCATTATAAGAATGTGTTATTTGGGTTTGAGATACAATGATAAAAATTACAAAATATTGACATCTGTAGTCACAGCATAGAAAAGTTTGACGCCGCCGGGCAGAGAATTATGATTTTCAGTAAAAAGCCTATATTAACTCTGAAACCATTAAAGATCACAGAACACTAATATCCTAACTTGAAGATAGACCCATGATTTTGTGATTATTCCGACGAAGTTCTGAAATCAAATACATACCTAGTAGGTAACTTCTCTCGTCTTTGTCCTTTTTCCAATCTTAATAATTATCTCAGCGAAAGCTGCAGTGATTAGGTAACTTGACATTTGAAATAATAAATACTTTCATTAAAGGGCATCGCCAAGAGGGGTCAGGGGTGGCAATTATTATTAATTGGTAATTAATAAATTTGTGATAAGGTATTGTTGTCACTGACTGTACCAATATTAGTTAAATCTAATGGACCTCTTAAGAAATACGAAACAATAGAATCATGGACCTCTGGGAATGCTGTGTCTATCCTTAGCTTTTAGTGAGAGTGTCGACGTTTGTGGTGATAAAGTTAGAAGGTGCGTGTGGGTGCTATTTCTATGTGAGCGTTCGCAGTGTGTCGACGGTGGCGGTGTCGCCCAAGGGCACGTTCGTGGCCTCGGGCCAGATCAACCACATCGGCTTCAAGGCCTCCGCCAAGCTCTGGGACTTCAAGACAAGAACGCAGATCGGCTCGCACGAGTTGCACAAGGTAAACTCATCTCATATGCGCATTACCTATCACTAAGTGAGAAATGCTAGGTAGTTAAAGTATCAAGCTACGAGTATCTACCTGTCACTGGCACAGACAAGAACAAAGACGTTTTTGGTTTAAATCACCTGTCCGGTAAACTTGTTATAGTGTATTTGATCAATTCTAAAAGCCTCCTCACACTCGCGTGCTAATCACATGCGCTTTAAGAACCTTTTCCCCATTTCCTTTGCGGTACCTACTAACTAGCATTATCATTATCAGTAACCGGCACAGATAATATATTTACAGGTAACCGGCTATCCTGTAGCACGGGTACTAGTTATGTACGTAGATAGGAATAGGTAGGTGGGGCTACGCAGGCAGCGTGTGTG